>CAUYLG010047848.1:0-74936 GCA_963573385.1 Cacajao melanocephalus | reverse complement strand
TGTTAAGCACAATTATTGGCATAAAAGAGGTTTTTAATACCCATTTTTAGACTGCATTCTAGCCTGGGCAATAGAACAAGAATCCCGTTCTCTCTCCCTCTTTCTCTTCCTCTTTCTTTCTCTCTTTCATTCTTTTTTTTTCTCTTTCACTCTTTCTTTCTTTCTTCTTTTCTCTCTTTAAAAAAAATTGTTAGTGAACTTTAATATATTTTTCATTTGTTCATAGAGCCTGAGAGCAATTCTTCACGTATTTTTGTCTTTGTAATCTGAATTATATTTGTTTTTTAAAATATTATTTACCTTACACTAGGTCTTCTACAACGACAACATCTTGTATTAATGGCCGATCAACTGCTGTGAAAATGAGGTGTAATCCCACTAAATCTGGAGCAGGAGTGATTTCAGTCCCCAGGTATCCTTATTTCTATATGATTTGTGTTTACTATGAGGAAGAAAAACTCTCCAGAATGTTACTGTTTTAAAACATATTCGTTATGAACATAAAGCAGAAATAAAACAGAAGAATCTGTAGGTTTTTTTGTATAGTGATATGCTGAATGTCTATTAAGAGGAATAGGTTCTTACACAATCTAAATACTTCCTAGCCTCTTGTATGACATATTCTTGTCCTGTTTGCCTTGAGTGTCTAATTCTCTTGAAAGTTATTTAAGCAATATACAATTAATTTTACTGCTTGTATCCCTGTATTGATTTTATTGTTTAGCCTGAATTTCCTTGAGAGCTGGATTAGAAACTTTCCTGATTATGTACTAGATAAACAGTTAACTAGCTGGGTGATCAAGATTAAGTAATCTAACCTCTGAGTCATAGCTTTTTTCTCTAGGAGGGGTTGGGGGCCACAATAGATAATTTGTATGATCGATTTCTAGCTCTTCAGTTTATTGATTAATGGTAGCAGAATCACCAAGGTAAGTCTAACTTATAGAATACATAATGTAGTTCTTTTAACACAGATTAGCATTAAGGCAATAACCCTCTACAGTCAAGATCTGAATAATGCAGTTCACTTTGGATGGGAACACAAGAAGAAAACAATTTCATAGACTCAGAATTGTCAACCATAATACAGACTGCTTTAATGGCATGAGTGACACTTGAATGTCTCCTGATTTTCATTTTTCAGATATTCATTTTTCAATACTTGGGTTATTTTTTATTTTGTTTTTAAAAGTATTATTATTTTTTAATTTTTTGTAGTGATGAGAATCTCCCTACGTTGCCCAGGCTGGTTTCAAACTCCTGGCCTCAAGCGATTCTCTCTTCTCAGCCTCCCAAACTGTTAGGATTGCAGTATGAGCCATTGCACCCAGCCAGATTCTTTATTTCTAATGTTTGTAGAGTTAGGATGCCTTTGGATCATAGTTTGATCTGCAGACTTTTTCTCTATCAAACTAGCAAAAGTATATATTTTTTAAAAGAAAGTGATTTAGTTAATTTTGTTTTGGATAGTTTCACAGTAACCTTGGGATATTTTAACCTGTCCTGCTTTTGTCACATCAGGTTTGGAAATCAGTGGTCTAAGCATTGCTTCAACTACTTGTGTATGCTAAAAACAGTTACAGGGATAACAGTATTTTGGGCTTATTTATGGGCATAAAGGCACATTGACGTTCACTTTTCACCAACTGCGTGTTTCCACTTCTCATAGATCTTTGAATTAGTTCTTCTTTTCACCTGCTCATGGTGAGAGAAGGATATGATGAGAGCACTTACCTAATAATAATAAAAGAGCATCCTGTGGTGGACGTTCCCTCTGCCAGCCTCCAAGCTAGAACGAAGGCAGAAAACCACCCTCCAAGAAAAGGTGTGGTCAGAGATTCTAGCAATAAAAGCATGTGTCTTTCATCATTCTCTAATATTCCACCATACAGCTCTGAGTTCAGGTGCTTATTCCTTTTTGTGAACCTAACACTTAAATTGTAGTCTCTAGGAGTCTACTGGAATAGCTTCCAAAGCCTCCTCTAGGTCTCTAACTCAAGTAGATTATGTTACTGACAGACCTAGTCTGTCCTTTAGGAAACACATCACTCTAACTCTCCTAAGGTGTGTTCTGATGCTTTAATTGTAATAAGGAAAATAGTCTCCTAGAGTTAAGCGATGCCATGTAAAAACTGAATTTTTCCTTGTGAGGAGAGGAAAACTTGTTTTTACTTTGACCTTCAGGAATATGCCACTTAGGAAAGTGAAGTATCTTTGCCAGAGTTTATCAAGATCACCTGCAGCAGAATATCTTGGGGTATCTATTTTAAAAATTAATTCCTGGGCCTTCCCTAAAAAATATAGAATCTCTAAATGCTGAGCACAGGAACATTTTTTAAAAACACCAGGCAATTCTGATGCCTATTGAAATTTGAGAACCAGATTTTGACATAATTAACATTTTGGAAATTTGGGTTATATTTTTCTGAGAGAGATTCTCACAATGTATTCCGCATTTTAGCTTCATGAAAAGCTAATTTAAAATGTGACAGTCTAAAGGGCATAGTCCTTTGTCCATGTTTGATAAATCTTCATTTAGAGTTGTGATGTGCACTGAAGTGTGCTGACCACTGCTGAAGGGAGCTGCTTGAACCCTGCAGCCTAAAGTGCTGACCTTTAGTTATTTCTTGAATCAATTTCCCATCAGGGCACAAGGGGGAGCTCGGAGATCAGGACACAAGAAACAGCAGCTTTCCTGGAATTTTTTTTTTTTTTTTTTTTTTTTTTTTTTTAGTGGTAGGGCCGAATAAAGATTTCCTACTAACAGGAAAAAGAAAAAAAAAGTAAATAGAGCCCAGTTTCTCAGGCTACTTTTTAAGAGGACTTCTTTTCTTTTCCTTCTTTTCTTCCCTCCCCGCCCCCATCCCTCCCTCCCTCCCTCCCTCCCTCCCTCCCTCCCTCCCTCCCTTCCTTCCTTCCTTCCTTCCATTGTTTTAAGATTTCCAGGGTGGAGGGAGGGAGATGCTAACCAGATACTAGCCATAAGAAGCCTCATATGCTGACCAAAAAGTATCAGGAGACTTTGGTAGTGAAGAAGGAGACTTAGGTAGTGCGGAAGGAATGCCACCCTCAGGGATTCTCATTTCTTGGCCAGGAATCTTGGCAAACCAGGCAAAAGTTCACTTTAGCAGTAGCAATGTTGGTTGGGGTTTTATATCTTGGTGTCCTGGGAAAATGTCATAAGATCCCCAGACCTGGGAAAGTGAGAAGGTCTTAATAAAAAGTGAAATGGGCAGGAGAAAGGGGGAAATATGTGTTCTTTGTGTATCACCTAAGAAATTAGAGGGAGCAGCAAATTATCTGGGCTGCCTACTCATCTGCAGCTGGGAACACCTACCTGTCTATTTGATCTGGCAAATGTAGTTGGTTTCTAATTCCATAATGTATCTGGAGGGTATGAGACATTTTAGATAAAAACAGTACAGAGTTTGTGGCAGATGTAATCTGAGAGCTGGAATGAACTTTTGAAATTTTCTACTATAATTTGCACCTTGAGCAGAGAATAAACTGCTAGCACAATAGGCTGCTGATGTTCCTAAATACTAATAGATGCCCTTAAGTGGATGGCCCTCTAGCCTTTGCCTAAAATGCTTCCCAAACCTCTAATCATTATCTTAGGTAGGTAGAGGAACTGAAGGCTCTCCTTTTATTGGGAAGAATTTAGACGTAAGCACTGTATCCAAAGGGTTTTTTCCAAAAACATGAGAAATTTCTGTTAGTGAAAAAGGTATAAAAAGGCCTTATTAAAAAGCAGACAAATGGAAGCATTGTTACTCTGATAATAGAGGTGCCACAGCATCTACAGAATCTTGAGTCAAACATATTGACTTTACAGAGCAGGAAACACTGATACCCCAGGTTGTATAGCTGTAGTGTGGCATAGTCAAGATGGAATAATTTTCTAACTGTGTTGTTTTTTTCATGCCATAATGCTTTCATCTTGCCATTTTTCATCCAGTTCCCCATGGGCAGAGATTTGCAAAAAACATACTAAGTTAGAGGCAAATATCACACTTACTCCAGAGGATAACTCAACTGATTTACAAGTTATTGGTGCCTTCTTTTAAATGAGTCATCTTTCCTCAAACAGGGTCTTTATTGATGCCATGAGTTCTAGGAAACTCATTTTTTTCTCTCTGTCAACTTCTGACTATATTTAACTGCTTGAGTAGTTTATAAATCAGCTTAAAATTGTTTTGCCAAAACCTCCTTCAAAATCCAAATCATCTTCATTACCAGTATAGCCTCTGGGAATTTTGAATCTCACAAAAGGGATGCTTCACAGTTCTATCCTGTTATATTCAAGGGTCAAACATTCCAGGAATTTATTTCACAGATTCCAATTTAGAGTCCCTCTATCAAAGTCATTGGATCTATTGGATGCTAATGTAGTATTTTCTTTGGTCTTTAGGGAAGGACTGTTAAAATCAAAATATCCATTTTCAGTTCTTAAGAGACATGGAAGGATGATTGGTTAGATGAGTTCCCTTGTTTTCTTTTTCCCTAGAAAAAGACAAGTAATAGATACCTAAGTCTGTGCAAGTTAAATTAAAAAGGCAATTGAACTCAAAAGATCAAAACCAAATATGTTCTTTGAATGTTAAAAAGTAAAAAGACATATAGAAGCATTATGAGCATAAGTGAAAACAGCTAAAAGCCATTATGATAAAAAAATGAAAAAACTCTAATACAGAATTGCTAAAATCATATATTGTAGACACTAATAAGTAATCCTAAGACATGATATAAAAAATCACAAACCATTCATACAATTTTCAGATCAATTTTGAGATAAGGATAATTATTTTATTTCATGAAAGAAACTACAGAATCTGAAGATAAAACTGGGGAATGTCAGTTAATTTAGTTTGTCTCAGTTTTGATCTGACGCTGACTTTTGGTAGTTAACTCAGGAGAGAGTTTTTAGAAAGGAAGGTTTTGGCAGAGATAGAATTTTGTAAACCTGGATCTAAGTACTGTGCATAAAAAATCTTATGTTTATACTCAATCTGTTTTGATTTTCTTGTAGAAACAACCAGGTTTTTGTGTCACGGCCAGGAAAGATTAGGCTTACAAACACTTTGAAGGGTGAGGCGTTATGGAATTTATTGGGAAAAAAGGAAAAAGACTCAGCAAAGTGAAAGGGGTTCCTGTTAACAAGCCCCCATCTCACAGATTGAATCCCAGGTTGCACCCAGGAACAGGAGCAGCCAGGCTCCTCCCCTTGCAAAGGGCGCAAACTTCTTGAGGCCCCACCCCATTCTTCCAGTGCGAAGGCTGATTGGAGGTTCTCTGGGGAACCCTTTTTACTTGGCTATCTCAGTCTAAATGTTTGTGTCTCCCCAAATGCATATGCTGAAATGCCATTAATACGGAGGTAATAGTATTAGACGATGATGTATTGGGAGGTTATCAGCTCATGATGGCTTTCCCCACATGAATGAGATTACTCCAGGCTGGGCACAGTGGCTCATGCCTGTAATCCCAGCACTTTGGGAGGCAGAGGTGGGTGGATCACCTGAGGTCAGGTGTTCAAGACCAGCGTGGCCAACATGGAGAAACCCTGTCTCTACTGAAAATACAAAATTAGCTGGATGTGGTATCGCATGCCTGTAAATTTAGGTACTCGGGAGGCTGAGGCAGAAGAATTGCTTGAACCTGGAAGGCGGAAGTTGTGGTGAGCTGAGATCGTGCCAGTGCACTCCAGCCTGGGCAACAAGAGTGAAACGCCATCAAGAAAAAAAAAAAAAACAGAGACTCCAGAGAGCTAGCTAGCCTCTTTCACCACATGAGGATGCAGCAAAAAAGCACTAACTATGAAGCAGAGAGAAAGCCCTCACCTGAATCTGCTGACATTGTCATCTTGAACATCTCAGCCTGTAACTATAAGAAATATATAGAAACTATCCAATTTAATATATTTTGTTATAGTAGCCTGAATAGACTAAGACGCGTTCACAAACAACTTAAAATCTCTAGCCTTAGGGCAAATAAAATTTTGGAGCAAGATGCAGTGGTATTTTTTGGGCCCCATACAAGAGTGGACAAGTCATCCTCAGCAGAGAAAGTATGAGTCTCCTGAGATGCCAAAGCTGAGAGAAATCAGCAGCAGCAAGTTAGAGACAGCACTAACCTAAATTGGTATTAAATGCCAATTTAAATGCCCCAACGTTGGGAGCTTGCTCAGAAGCCCCATGTGAAAGAAGCTACCAACTCAGCTGAGACATTTTTTATTTTATTTTATTTATTTTTTATTTTTTCCAGGAACCCCCTTACAGTTGGTTGTCTCAATAGCATAGTTTTCTACTCTATGACTGTATCAGAATTTCTTTAACCAGTCCATATTTGGTTACGTCTCTAATCACTGACCACATTAGTAACATCTTTGCCGTGACATCTTTGCATGTATGTCTAATTTTCTCTTCAGGATGAATTATTAGACATAGAATCTCTTCGTCAAATGTTATGTACTTTTGAAAGTTCTTTGTTTTTAGTTTTTTTAAAAAAATATATTTATTATACTTTAAGTTCTGGAGTACATGTGCAGATTGTGCAGGTTTGTTACATAAGTATACATGTGCCATGGTGGTGGTTTGCTGCACCCATCACCCTGTCATCTACATTAGGTATCTCTCCTTATGCTATTCCTCCCCAATCTCCCCACCCCCTGCTATTCCTCCCCTAGCTCTCCACCTCTCAGGTCCCGGTGTGTGATGTTCCCCTCCCTGTGTCTGTGTGTTCTCATTGTTTAACACCCACTTATGAGTGAGAACGAGCAGTGTTTGGTTTCTGTTCTTGAGCTGACACATTTTCTAGGCACATAAAACTGGCCTTTCCCCTCAATCTCCTCAGACAAAATCCAGAGAGATCAGAAACATATTGACAATGTAGGTAAATTTGTTTTAACCTTTGTATTTTGGTAAAACAAATTTATACTGAATTATAAACTATGCAAACAATTAATAATAGGTTCACTATTAAGTTGTATCAGTTCATAAGAAAAAGATTCTTCTCCATGAATTTATAATACAAACCAAGTAGATCCTACTTTAGGAAAGGTTTATTTAAAAGAAGACACTAATAGCTCATCTCTCAGTCCAGTTGTCCCTCAGGGAATATATCCCATTTTAGAATCCAAGACCTATCTTCCTAAAAAAGGTTAATTTGAATTCTTACATATTGCCAGGGCCATCCAGATTCATAAGGCAATCCCAGAAGTGTAGTAAGGAAACTGGGAAGTCTCTTTCTTATTTACCAGTAACACCAAATCAAAGTTCACCTGGTTGTTCTTTGAATCAGTCTTTGTTCTACCTAGAATTCACAGCACATCCGATAATCCTGTAGAATCCTAGCCTTGCCTGCCCCAGCTATCCATGATAGTGTACTGTCTCTTTAGACATTTATTCACTGGTTCCTATGGTGATTGTATAAACCAAAAGTTATAAAAAAAAAAAAAAGCACAATTTTTGGTACCTCTGTATTCCAGCTTTAAAAAGCTGGGGGAGGTAGCTGGAGATGATGTTTGGACAAGTAATCAAAGGGAAAGTATTTTAAGTACTTGGCAATACAACATTTATCCGTTTTACCGCTTGTTTTTCTGTTTTCTTGGTAGGAGAAAGTATTTTTTGTTTTTCTTTTGTACTTTTTTTCTATTTTCATACTAAAAATAAGTTCTATTGAAATTCTTATTGCTTCGTACATCCCTGTTTCACACGGAAGGACTGATTTAAATTATGACATTTAGGTTTATAACAAAGAATTAAATTTGGATGTTCCACAATTTAAATGATTCATCAGGTTAAAGAAATCAAATAGTTCACTCTAAGGTAAACTACTTGGAGTTAAAGTAAGAGTATCTTTAACATAGAAGTCTACCAAGGAAAGGCACTGTGGTGTTTTGACAACCACAGCTTTACAAATTACATCAATGTCATGATTTTGTTGTTGTTGCAGTTTTTGTGATTCTAGCACTTCTTTAGAAAGTGATATGCATTGCTAATAGTCTTTTGTATTTTTGCAATGCTTTAAAATTTCCAAAATTGTTCTGTCACTTTATCCATAACTACCCTGTGAAGGCAGTGTAGCAGATATTTATCCATTGTAACTACCCTGTGAAGGCAGTATAGCAGACATTTGATTTTGACAAATCACAAAAATGAGCGAGTGGAAAGGAGGAGTTGAGTCATTTGTGGGAAAACACAAAGAGTCCAGGTAGAATTGTAACCCAGGTCTTTGCTTTAGAAGTTTTTGCAACTGTGATTAGTCTTCTTCATCTTCTTTTTTTTTTTTTTCACTCATTGAGTTCTTTTTTTCTCAGATTTTAACAGACTTACTCCTCTGTTTTCCTAAGGTAAACAGTTTGTTTTTTTTTCCCTACTCAAAACTTCACTATGTTGGAAAAATAAAATATAGAATATTTTGGGAAGGAAGATTTGAACTGGAGAGCACATTTGCTATTTTTGCTAAATAGTCAGGAAATTGTATTCTTAAATAATTTTTCTCATTGGTTACCCAATTTTTTAAAAAAATTTTGAGTTGCTTTTTACTAATCTAGAAGGTGGAAAGTATGGATATTTTTTGTGGCATGGTTTTCATCTGTTGTTCTTACCTTTAAAAAAAAACACCTCTCTTTGTTTCAGTCAGAATATATTCATTACTCTTTTCTACAAACAGAGAAATTAAGTCAGATAAAAGTTAATCCATTTTCCCCAAGAGTCACTATTTGCCATTGTTCTTAGCTCTGACATATGGCACGGGGCCTCAGTTACAGCATGTTATAAACAACATTGATTTTATTTGCATCCCACCACCTCTGCTTAGTCTACAGACACTTTGGAAAGATAGGCATGTAAAAATGCAGTAGATTTTTAGACATATAGATTTTTTAGTGTTCAAATCTTAGGGTGTCTTAGAATATATTCAGTCAACTAACAGTATGAGATTTAACTTTGATATTAGACTGATAATTATAGTTTTGGACCATTATCACTGGACAGATATTTGAAGTTAAAACTTAAAAAAGAGTGTTTTTAAAAATTTTCCTTATTATTTTGTGGCTATCCTTTTGCTATTAAGGGTTTCAGGACACTTGTCCTCAGCACGAGCTAAGGTCTAAAGGAAGTTTTCAGGACAAAGCCTGTAGTTATGTGGCTTGACTTAAGGAAGCTGAAAGTGGTAGACAAATTTAAATTCCGCTAGTTTTAATGAATTCATGAAGAAAAATAGCAGTTTTTACTAGAATCTGTCCAAATAGGTTCTGGCTTCAATCAGTAAAGATTCTGTACACCATAACAGCCATTATTTTTTCAGCCATGCTGTGTTTACCTGTCCCCAAAATGAAAGAGGCAAGTTGATGTAATAGGCCCACCCACTAGAAAGAAGAGTTTTAAAAAGTCTCCAGAGCCTCCCTAGTGGTTAGTTCTTTGTGGTCCTGTCCCTGTGTCTAAGCCCCATCCACATCCGTCGTCTGCAGAATAGTGAAGGTGATCACCTCTTCAGGTTATCATTAGGCCAAGGAAACCCAAGATTGCAACGTTATTTTCTTCACTTAGCTGTGTGTTGACCTGATGGTTGGTTGGTTTGTTTTTCACTTTAGACAATTCTGTGATGATGTCTTTCTCCTACCTCTAAAAGACCAGGGTCTTGTGCAGCATTCTATTCCCTAAAGCATCTCACCTAAGTACATTACCTTAAACAGAAGTTACAACATCTATAACATATGAGGCCTTTCATTATCTAGTTCCTGTCTGTATGCCCTGCACTCACTCATTGCCTTGCTCTTGAAGCTCCAGCAACAATGACCCACATGTAATTTCCTGCCAATTCATCATACCCATTCATTCCTCTGCAGGAATTCCTTTGCTTTCTTCCTTTCTGTTCTGGCTAACTCCTACCAACTATTCTAGACTCAGCTTAGACATCATTTCTACCAAGAAGCATTTCCAGAGGCTTTTTTTTTTTTTTTTTGGTCATTGTCTATATCTGTCTCTTAAATTAAAAAAAGAAGCTTTATAGAAATATGATTTCCCTACCATACAATTCAGCCACTTAAAGCGTATAATTCAGTGGTGTTTAGAATATTCAGGGATCTGGGCAACCACCACCACAGTCAGTTTTAGATTTTCAACACCTCAGACAGAAACCTCATATCCTGTAGCTCTCAGTTCCCTATGCCCTAGTCTACTTCTCAACCCTAAGCAACTACTAATTTACTTTCCATCTCTATAGATTTCCCTATTCTGGAGTTTCATATGAATAGCATCATATAATTTGTGGAATTTTGTGACTAGTTTCTTGCACTTAGCGTAATATTTTCGAGGTTCTTCCAAGTTGTGGCATACATGACTGCATTTATTTTATGGTTGAATAATACTCCTTTGTGTGGGTATACTGCATTTTATTTATGTATTTATCTGTTGATAAATATTTGGGTGGTTTTCACCCTTTGGTCATTATGTAAAATGCTGCTGTAAACATTCATGTACCAGTTTTTGTGTTGGAGATACGTTTTCATTTCTCTTGGGTTTATACCTAGGACTGAACTTTCTGGAATAAACAGTAACTCTATACTATTTGGTTGAGGAACCGCTAAACTGTTCAAAGCAGGTGCACAATTACATTCCTGTCAGCTGTGCATGAGGACACCAATTTCTCCACATCCTCACAACACTTGTGATTCTTTTTGATTCCAGCCATCCTACTAGGTACAAACTATTATCTCATAGTGGTTTGCGTCTTTTAGATTTTTTTTTCCACTTTTGTTTCCTCAGCATCCACACAGTGCTCCCCAGCATGTGATAGGTATTCTGATGTTGATTGGAGCAGACTGAATGGGTTACAAAAGCTGTCATTTATATGGTTTTGTTTTTGTTTATGGTTTTAGCAAGTGCCCAGCAGGTACTTGTGATGGGTGTACATTCTATTTCCTGTGGGAGAGTGCTGAAGCTTGCCCTCTGTGTACGGAGCATGACTTCCATGAGATTGAGGGAGCCTGCAAGAGAGGATTTCAGGTAAGGTACAAACTCTTGAGGCAGAGCTTTGACATTATAGTTGGTTAGTCTGGCATCAGGTTATGGAAACTGAGGTCCAGAAGTATGGCAAAAGCTTCTAGTTAATGTGACATTAGTAGTCATTTAAAACCAAGTTCGGTAGCTGAACTTTCAGATGCTGGGGTAGCAGCCGATGTGCACTGGGATTGAGGAAAATGAATCATGATAAAAGTAGTCACAGGCTTTGAATATTTACCTGGATGATATGAGAATGATATCATTAAACTAAGATGTGATTTATATAATACCAGTATAGGTATAATTAAGATGGTGATAATATAACTGACTCACCACAAGAAGCATGCCTAAAACGTAAAGCACATACATATAAAATCAAGATCCTACTCTATAGCTTTTGTGCATTCATACTTAAATATTTTTTGTTTCCATTTTATATTTAATATATTATGAAAAATTTCACCTCTAAGTATATTTTTAAAAACGTTTTTATTTATTGATACATTTTTAATATTATCTGGGATTTACTAATTATTTTGTTAGACATTTGAGAGAAAATTGAAAACAATCATTTTGTAAATAACTGTAGCAAACATCTTTGAAGAAAATTTGATGTTGTTAGTGTATTATTAGAAAAATATTAAATGAATCAAAAAAGAATGGACATTTTTAAGGCTTGATACATATTACTAAATTACTTTGGATCTATCAGTTTTCACTTTCACTTCATTTTCACTTTCACCAGTAGTGTTTGACAGAGACTGCTTCACTGCACTAGCTTTGAGTAGTATCATATGAAAAAAAACTGAATTTGCTTCAAGACCACTTGTTTACCACCACTCCATACCCAAATTCTATTAAAATGGTAGGAAAGAAGCACAGAGGAAAGCAACTCAGCACTAATCCTGGAAACCTGAAGGGAGAGTGGGCACCAGAGAATCGGAGAGGGGAAGCAGTTCTGCCCAGGAAAGTCTAGAAGAGTTTGCAGTTAGCAGGATGAAGGGCAGGAGCATGACAGGAAATGAAATCAGGATGCCTGCACCCAATCTCATACATTCCAAGTATTTGGCAGCAGTTGCCTTCACGTCACCTCTAGGAAAAAGCTATAGAGAACTATTCTCTAAGTTGATGTTTTTCAAACTTTAATGACAGTGAATCTATATTAAGAATTATATTGTACATCAAACCCGGTACCTACACACAAATCAGACACACAGAAATATGCCTAAAAGTGAGATAAAGTTTTAAGGAGCAAGACTTATATTTTATGATAAAATACAAGCATAGAGTTTATGTATATTTGTATTAATAATTTAATGTAAAAAATAATATAAAAAATAAGCAGGTAGCACTAAAACAAAAATGAAAAAATGTGTTATTTAATTTGTCAAATGTGGAGTAAGATGGCTTCTTCCATTTCAGAGCACCCAGGGTCAGTGCTGCTCGCTCAGCTAGCACACTGCTGAGACAGTTTCTTTTTAGTATTTTTAAGTAGGTCAAGGATAAAAATTCCAGATTTACAAAAATGGTTTCTTGTTAATCCTCTTAATAATGATGATGCTTTTTCTACTTCGCAATAGAAATTCTTCTTTACCTTTACTCTAAAATTATGATAAACTGCTTATCTTATAATTGTTTTTTAGAGTAAATGAAAAATGAAGCTGCATTCCCTTTGGCTACCAAGTTTAGCTCAAGGATTTTTGAATAGCTAAATGATCTTTTATTCAAATATTCTCTAATATTTCTCTCCTGAAAGGTAATGAATAATGAGAAGGTTAAGACAGTGAAGTTGCAACAGATTCTCTAATTTTATTTCATTCAAACTGTCTTCCTTGGTAAGGTCACTTCAACATAGTATAAGATTTTTGAGAATAGGTAGTTGCTGGGTGATTCTTTGGTACTTGTTTTTGCCTTTAAAATCATACTTTTTGGATAACTTTGAAGTGCATGACATGTTGAAATTTATAATATCCCCCTATAGTTACAAATTTAATTTGAGAAATACTAGAAGCAGTTAAATATATCCTTCTCTTATACTAAATATCAGTTTTGGAAATATTTGTCCAAGGAGCTTGAGCTTCAGTTACAAAACTCTGAATGTCATTCCTGAGTTCATAGACCTTACTTAGTGTATTCCACTGCAACTATAAAAAACGAGTATGATACAGTAAGTGGGATTAGTCATGTCTGATAACTGAATAAATTATTTTAAAAAGTCAGCTCCTTCATGGGCTTCATATACAAATGACAGCTATTGTTTATTTTTTATTGTCAGTGAACATGTGTGGATTTCTTTGGATATCAAAGCTTCATGATAGATGAAAAATAGTTATTGCAAAATATTGCAATGGGTATATTTAAATTTTTAACCTTCTACCTGTGTTTCAGTCCTATTTCTGACACCGTCTTTACAATTTGTTACTTTATATTGATTGTGCACTTTTCTAATTCTTTATATCTAATACAGATACATATGAAGTTAAATTTATACAATTCCTCCACCTACACCTGATATAAACAAAAAGAGGTGCACAACTTGTGATAAAAGTGCTCTTATCAAATTGGATCTGCAAAAACTAAGTGTGTATTAAGCATTACTTCTATGTGTCATGCAGTACTAAAGATTTGAAGAGATACTGTGTTATTACTAAGGGGACTGTTTTACAATTTATCTTTATATTTATCTTACCCTGCTCACAAAATATTTCCACATACTGGACTGCAGTGTCAGCCATTTTCTATTTTTCAATGATATGTGGCTGAATGAAGGAATAAGCCTTTTTAATTAATAGTTATAGAATTACTAAGAAAATTTGCCAATAGCTTGATTTTTTTTTCCATGTCAGTGTTTGAGGAGTTTATTGAAAAGTTAAGCATTCTGGGTTTGAAAGTATCTTTTTAATTTTGAAGTTTTAAGATTTTGTTATAAGACTGTCATCAGACAGTAGAGCTTGCTATTTTCACTGGGTATCACACATTTGATAAAACCATATCAAAGCTGGTACAGTCTTTTTTTCTTGTTAGAATGCACTTCAAGGAAAGTCAGCATTTGCTGACGAATTTACATTTCTCTCTGTATTGTCATTATTGACAGTTAGAGATGCGTCAGATGAATTTGAATGCCTCAACATTTCCCACATTACCATTTTTTATAAAAAATAATGTGACCTACTTAAAAATTAATTTACTTGCACTAAGTTTAGGAAAAGCATTGCAGTTAATAATGTACTAACAAAAAAATCCAATCACTAATCTCCTTTCTAAAAAACATGCTGAAAGCTCCTATCCAAACTTGATTCAAACTTTTCCTCAAAATGAATCAGAGTCTCCTCCCCTTTCACTTCATTACTAACTGCAAAAATTTTTATCTATTTAAATCATAAAAATAAACATTATGGTGTTATTCTTCTGTTATAGTGTTGAAAAAGTGACCACCATACAGCAGAAAATTTAATGAGACATGTTAAAAGATGAGTGCCCTGTGTTATTTAATGTCAGTGGATAGAATCACCATGCAAATTGCTACTGGTTACTGTATATGTTGAAATATATAAGGAACCATGCACTGTACTCTGATTTTCTGTTTTGATCTGCCTATTTGATCTATCTATTTTTAAAAATTGCTGGTTGAGACCCAGTATATTAATATTTTATTATTCACAATTAGTTGTAACTTGCAGTTTGAAAAACATTGCCCTTAAGGAATTGCCATTTTTTTGGGAGAATGAGAGTACCTGGTGTGGGTAGTGATAACCCAGAATAATGCCCTCCTTATTTTGGGATAGGAAAGAAGGGTGTAGACTATGTGCCCACCCACCCAGTTACCCAGCTGTTACACCTATATGTCGTGGGTCTAGGGTCTGCTCTTCCACTCAGAGGACAGGCTTATTGGGAAATGGGCTTACATGATGGGTGGATGCAACCCATTTCTTATATTAAGCAACCTAAGCTTTCATTCAAAAACATGACTAAGATGTCTAAGAGCATCAAAACATTTTTTAAAAATAGCCCAAAAGGTATGTCCAGATGGAGCCATTTTTATTCAGCCTCCTCAGCATGTACTGTACTGCACCCTTCTGAGGTGGTGATCCATCAATCCATGTCTTTATTCGGTTTTTGCATTTTCATTCATTATCTCCTTATTCACTCTCATGTCTTTTTTCCTGTATTTCTGGAGCTTTTATTAAATGAGTGCTGAATAATCCTCTATGCTTACTGTAAGTAAAGGGTTAGCAAAACACTTTCTTCTTCTATGTGAGAAATTGACCTGTGACAAATCTAACTTTCACAGTTGAGTCTGAATCTCATTTCTAATGTCTTCTATGGTTTTATTTTTATTTATTTTTTTAAAGGAAACCTTATATGTGTGGAATGAACCTAAATGGTGCATTAAAGGAATTTCTTTGCCTGAGAAAAAGTTGGCAACCTGTGAAACGGTTGACTTTTGGCTGAAGGTGGGAGCTGGTGTGGGAGCTTTTGCTGCCGTTTTGCTGGTGGCTCTGACCTGCTACTTCTGGAAAAAGAATCAAAAGTAAGTACCCTCACTGGGATGATCACAAGAAAGCTAGGGGGCCTGTTTTGTTGTGAAAATTCTAGACTTACTCATTATATCCAATAAATGGATTATCCCAGAGACACAAGAATTTTCTCCTTGTGAAGAAATTTTAGGAAAGGCCTTGAGAAAACAAGCAGAGGAAACGATTGTTATTCTGACAGTAGAAAGATCATAGAACATTAGAAGTCATTGAACTAGAGCCATTTATTAGAAAACAAGGAAAACTAGAGGCTCCATGTTACTCAGGTAGATGATAGCAGAGCTGAGATTTGGAAGGCAGATTTTGTTTTAGTGTCTGCCTTTTTAAAAAATGACATAATGCTGTTTTCTTTGCCTTTTCTTTTAAAATTTCTTGTGGGAAGACATTTGTAAGAAAAAAAATATAGACTAAATGTATAGGCAGATATCACATTTATTTACTCTAAGTCTTCAAGAATCTGGAATTGAATATTGTGCGTAACTCCTGAATGTATATTGGTCTGTTATAGGACTTGAATCTTGTAGAATGATTTACACCCCAGTGGGACTATGGAACTCTGTATTGTAATATCTAGGGACAATTGCAATATCTGGGGTGATAGTATAAAGGAATACATAATGTAGAGAGATGATAAAGGCCAAATTACTTGCCTGTAATGATATCATAATGATAGTCTCATCTTTATGAACTAAATACTAGAAAATCTTACAGTGAATTGGCTTCCAAATAGTCATGTTAAGAAAATGCATTCAGACCTCAAAGTTTCCCCCTACCCCAATTCTTTCATTATTGGACTATTCAGTCAATGTAGAGTGGTATACTTAACTCTATTGAACTGATTTCTGACATCCTGGGGAATATTTCTTTATAAATGGTAGATACATGACAACACATATTGCTATGGCTATAGGCAGGGAAATTTGTTGGTGGAGCAATTATACTTCAAGCCAATTTAATGAGCTGGTGTGTGACCACCTAAAATAAGTATTTATTTATATTAACATAAATGGATATTTATTTATTTATTTATTTTACCACTGTTTAGACTGGAATACAAATATTCCAAGTTAGTAATGACAACTAACTCAAAAGAGTGTGAACTCCCAGCTGCAGACAGTTGTGCTATCATGGAAGGAGAAGATAATGAAGAAGAAGTTGTGTATTCCAATAAACAGTCACTACTAGGAAAACTCAAATCTTTGGCAACAAAGGTGAGAGTAGAATTTTAACCTGATTTTACTGGGCATCTATAAAGTAGGGGACATATTAACCTAAAAAGATCATTCACACAAGCTGTTATTTTGCATGTTTATATCTCAGTGGGTATTTATCCAACAGAAATACTCTTCGAAGCACATGATGTAGATACAGTAATATTCAGTGCAGCATTGTCTTTGTTGTTTGTCAGACATCATCAATAAGGAGTTAGATATTTTCGTATATCAAAGTAATAGAATACTGTGTAACTCTTCAGTTGTTAAAGACTGAGCTATCTATGTGTACTGATTAATCAGTAGGTCCAAGATAGAGTGAAAACAAATGAACTGTCATATTTATATTGAATATACATTAATGTTTGTATTTGCAATAGCAAACTATTAACAATAGCTGCCTTTTGGGAATAGTGAACTAATGAGAGTGTTTAGTCTTTGAAAGCAATACATTTTTGTGATGTTGGAATTTTCACAAAGAAAATATATTATTTTATAACTTAAAAATGGGGGTTAATAAAATATATTATATTGATTCATACTGTTCCTTCTTTATTTTATGACAAGATTGTTTTACATAGAGCAAAGAAAAGTTATATAAATTATTGAGGTATATAAGGTAACGAATTGTTGGCTTTGGATTTTGGAATGACTACTGTATCCAAACATAACTTAAAACCCTAAATTTTTTGTAAAGACATTTTATTGGACGTTTTTCACCTTTAACTTAAAAGATGAGAAATTATCAGCTTTCTACTTACTCAAGACTGAAAATAGAATGAAATAGAAGAAAGAAAATGACTTTCAAATGATTTACAACAGGACAGACAAGAGACAAAAATTTATGTTTATAAAGAGTATTTAGTAACCATTTCCTTTTACTCTCCTAATTTAGGTACATAAATATAAGGAATTATTTAAGAATAAAATGAATAAACCATCTTTCTCTTTTACTGATGGTTAATCTTTTATTAATCTAAAGATGTAAGGAGGATACTATTGCCATAAAATAACAAAAATATAGTGATTATTAAGAACGGAGATCTTTACCCCATTTGCAAGCTAACAAGTGAGTTTGCTGCAGTTTCATGGACACTTTGGAAGACTTGAGACTCCTGTCAGAGACAAAGGACAGTTTCGTATTCACAGAGTAGTGCTAGCAGAGTAACAACCTTTATACCAGCTCTCAAAGCCACGGGTAACTCACAAGGCTGTGTTCCCACAGGGCTATTTGCAGAGGAAATGATATCACTTGGTTGCATTACAGGAAAGGGACTCCTAAGCCTTAGGAACCTGAATGTTCATAATGCACAGTAAGCATACCCATCCTTTGCCCCAAAGGAAACTATTTTCTTTATCGTTCTGGACAGATAGTATAACTTTTGCTCAGGAAGGTGACAATATATCTTTAAATTCCAAGGCAGTTTTCTATACAAAGATTCTTAAAAAAGATAGTCTAGAACAAAGGGTAATCTGTTTCTCGCTTTTAAGATGTGCAGAAGTGAAAGAGAACCATGAAGCACTGTCTTCAACAACATCCAAACCTTATTTTTATACCATGTTGGTTTCTGATAAATTTTCCTTTTAATTTGCCACTCTATGCACAATTCTGATTAATATGACTGACTGAGGCTGGGATTAAGTTTGGTCAATTTGGTTTTTACGGTATTTAAATAAAGCTGCTACCAGTACGACACCAAGCAGAGGTCCTCACCAAGATGAGGCCGATCTGTATTGTTGACCTCAACCCTACCCCCAGGGTCCTAGACTCAACTAGCTGAACACATGCTATGAACTAACAGGATTTACCTTAGAAAGCTAGGTGGCTTTCTTGCATAGACCTTTTCACTGGCACTCAGATATTTCCTCCATAAGATTCGAATAAAAAGGGGGCAAGGAGATTTTCAAAAACTTACAGAGTCCCAATATACAGAAATCCTCCCTTATTTGCAGTTTCCCTTTTCATAGTTTTACTTTTTGTGTTTACTTAACCATAGTCAACTGTGGTCTGAAAACATTACATGGAAAATTCCAGAAATAAACAATAAGTTTTAAATTGTGTGCTGTTCTGAGTAGTATGACAAAATCTACTACTGTACTGCATTGTCCCGCTCTCAGAGTAAGTCATCCCTTTGTCTAGCATATCTGTGCTGTATACATTACTTGCTTGTTAGTTACTTAGTAGTCATCTTGATTATCAGATTGAAAAAAGTATTACACGGTTTGATACTATACTTGGTTTCAGGCATCCACTGGAGGGGGGCTAGAAAGTATCCCCTGGGAATAGATGGAGGAGTACTGTGTCTCCCATTTTTGTCTACATGGACCATCATACACTTGTGGGCAGTAAACTCAATCAAGTGGTTACTATCCTTTTGATCTAGGATCTTGGCAATCCAACAAGACAATCCAGATACATTAATCCAGGTATTACAGGATATATTAGATATATTAGTGATTTCACAGACTTTGTCTTAGTTCTCAAGGAGAAAGTATAGAGTAATTATATTGTGAAGTACAATGTATGGACAGTGATGTTGGCCTGAATGCCTTCAGTGGCTGAGGTTCTGTCATTGATTACTTCAAGCTAAGGTCAGAGGTAAATTTTATACCACCTTTTCTAACATCCCTAACAGTAGGGATATTTCCCTAAACAGTTGAAGATCTCTTATGACTACTCCTAAGGTGCAAGCTACCATGTTTTTAGTGAGGAAGCAAGTGAATAATTTCTACACAAGAAGCGTAGTCCTAGAGGTACACATGGTGCCTCTGGAAAGAAAATGTTATTCACAGTTGTTGGGTACAGTAAGTGGGACCTACATTGGTCAGGCAGCACAGGTTGACAGTGCTTATAAGTGGCTTCTTTGCTGTCTAGTAAACCTTATGGTTTCTAATTCACCTCATATAATGATGTCTCCTTTTTGTCTTTGGGGAAACTGCTTGAGGGAAGTCAGCCTAACTTTTCCTATTTGTCCACACTGCAAACTAGTGGCTCCTGTTCATCTCATGAAATGACTAAATAATGGCTATGGGAATCAGATGTTGGTGTTACCTGGGGCAGGGGCTGAGGCCATTTTCTGCTGTTTTGGATAAATTTCTCAGTTACTTTAAGGGGAATGGCAAATGAGTTGTGATGAGAGCATGTGGTGGATATGGCAGACCCAGCAGTGAGCTAAATTAAAGGCCCTTGAGATGATTTGAGAGAACCATGTCAGCAATTGTGTTAATAGGAAGGTGACACAGTGGCCTTGAAAATCAAATCATTCTTAATGTCCCTTATTTCTTCATACTTCTCAGAGTGTAAGCCATCTCCTCCATTATCAGACTGTGGTGGTATCTCTTCCTAGTGCTAAAAAAACAGATTGCTCATTTTAGTAACTATAATTTCACCTTATTTCTACTAATATCTATCTGCCACATTTTCATGTGAGGCATACATGCCACTGGGGCCAGACCAGCTGCATTTTTGAATATATGCCATTTGTGTTTGTCAAGTGAGGCTTATCCAGCCTTTTCCACCTTGTTGAGCCACCATAAATAGGACTATCAAGCTGTAGAGTTACAAGATCTGCATGGGAAAGACATTATTTTGACTGTATCTGTGACCAACTAATAGCTATAACTGGTAGCCATTATCAAGGAGAGATAAGGAGTCTAAAACCTCAAGGGTACCTCTGTCTCCTTCTGTCAGAGTCTCTAATTGGCAAAATCATTAGTCATAGAGAATCGTATTACAAAGTTGTCATTATGATTGTGAGGCCATAAAGGTAGAGGGTGTGCCCCAGCTCTCTGGACAGCTTTTAACATAGCCTGTTAGTTTGGGTCCAATTAAAAGGTTACTACTTTGTAGACGAGCTGATACAAAATATCAAGTAGAATACTCAAGCGAGGCCTAGACTATCCCAATAGCAGAAAGTCAACTGCTGGGCTGTTTTTCCTTGACTGCTGGGTAAATTTAGCATTGTAAATCTGCTTACATGGTTTCAGTAAACTTTATTTAGGTAGCAAGTCCCTGAATTTTGTGGGGGTTTATCACGCACCTCTGCTAGTAGAGTAGTGATAACTCAAGTGGGTATGCTGAGATGGAGACTTCTGACTTGACACCAACAGGATCTCATTTATATAGTGACTGTTTTGGGCATCAGAAGGTAGAGAAACTTGTGTGAAACCCTGACTCACCATTTGTTGCAAATGGCAGAGTTGGGAATTCCTGGGGGTATCCTGCTGGCCCTTCTCTACATGTGGCTGTTCTTGGTCAGGGGAATCTCCTTTAGCATGTATGAGATGGGGAAGTACAAGCATATAACACCAAGTTCTATTGTATATTCAGATGTAGAAGCAGCAACAACACTATGTTGAATGGGCACATAGAAACCCCTTCAAAGGTCACATTATTTTCCTTTTTCTACTCTAAACCTTGCTCAAACCCCAATATTTGTATGCTCCTTTTCTCCCACCAGAGCAGGTATGATGGTGACTTGAGTGCCTGCAACCAACAGAGTGATAAATGTTTAAGAAACCCTCTCCAAGTTTTCCTAGTAGATTCAGATGGGTGTGTATTGTCCAGTCCCTCTTGGTAATAGGAAAACTTTGGTCTCCCTTCTAATTATCTTTGTCTTTAAAGCAGCTGAAGATGGGGTAGTTTGGGAGGGAGACATTAAGACTAAAGAGAAGGAGAATCTTTGACAGCAGACAAGATGCTTGTATCCACTTTTATTTTTGAGCAGCATATCAGCCGTTAATGATCCAACCATACTTCCAATATTTTTGGTCTCCCCAAAGTCCTGTGTTGAACAGCAAGGTTCTCTTTACTGACATTTATTTGAGTTTTGGGGACCCCTTAACTTAGAGGCCACAGTCATACTCCTTTCTCTCTGAAGCTGCAGGTTTTATGTCCTTTTGTTGATTTGGACTTGACTTGCATATTGGAGACATGTTTAAAGAGTCCATCTTAATCCAGAGTATTTCTTGCTACTGTTAATAATGTTTAAGTTAATTCCTGGTTTTAACATAAAAGTAGGGAAAATTTTCAGGTAGACCTGAACATACTAATTTATCTAGAGTCCCTTGAGTCAGTTTCTCATTCTCTAGTGAACTTCTTACATGTTGTAAACCCAATCTGGGACAATAAGAGTCCAAATATGAGTCAAAGCTTCAGTAAGTTTTCTTATGGGAATTAGTCTCAGGGAAGGCCCTCTGTATTGTAATCAGGATCCACTTCAAAATCTGTGAGACCTTTTATTGTCATATATGAATGTATCTGAAATTGGCATAATAGATTGCAAGAGGTGTTGAACCCCAAAATGGCCCAGATGCTTGTCATTCTTTTTTTTTTTTCCTTTTTTTGAGATGGAGTCTTGATCTGTCACCAGGCTGGAGTGCAGTGGCATGATCCCAGCTTACTGCAACATCTGCCTCCTGGGTTCAAATGATTCCCCTTCTCAGCCTCCTGAGTAGCTGGGACTACAGGTGTGTGCCACCACGCCCAGCTAACTTCTGTATATTTAATAGAGATGAGGTTTCACCATGTTGTCCAGATTGGTCTCAATCTTCTGACCTTGTGATCCGCCTGCCTCAGCCTCCCAAAGTGCTGGGATTACAGGCATGTATCACCACGCCCAGCATGCTTGTCATTCTTACTTACTTAATGGTCATTGAGTCCTGCCAAACCATCTTTAAAGTGAGTCAGTCAAAATTTTCATAATCTCTCAGGTTTCTTCCCTTGAGTAATTTCCATTTTTCCCTTTTAGTACTCCTTATAGATGCATGTTTCTGTAATTTTTGTCTTAAAGAGGGTGAAACCTCCTTTGTCTACTAGGATGAATTTTAGTTGTATGGTTATACAGGGAGGATTGGTTCCAGGGCCCCTGAGTATACCAAAATTCAAGCATACTTAAATCTTGCAGTCTGCTTTGCAGAACCTGCCCATTTAAAAGTTAGTTCTCTATTTAGGTGGCTTTTGCCTCCCACAAATACTGTATTTCTGATCCATGTTCAGTTTTTTAAAATCTGCCTGTAAGTGGAGGTTGCAGTAAGCCAAGTTTGTGCCACTGTACTCCAGCCTGGGTGACAAAGCAAGACTCTGTCTCAAAAAAAAAAAATCTGCCTTTAAGTAGGTCTGTGCAGTTCAAACTTGTGGTGCTCAAAGGTCAACTGTGGTTCTTACCATGGGGCACACCTAAGACTGATTGCCTGGTTAATAAGGAAATCTTTAGGCATAGAGGATAGGATAATTAAAGCATTCAGGGCAATGTTGAGACAGCTAAACTGTGACTTCTTTAACCCACTTTCCAATGAGTATTCAACCAGCAATCACCTCCCCAATTAAAGTGTAAAAGAATTTTCTTCGCTGAGAAGATTCAGTGTAGTGCATTTTATTTTAAATAGCAATTTAAGTTAGTATAATGATTTTTTTACTTTAAAAATGATATTTTGAAATAGTACAGAAAAGTTGAAAGAATCATACAGTGGTATAGTCATATATCCACCACCCAAATTCTATTATATTTGTATTATTACATATCTGTCCCTCCATACTTTCATCAATCCATACTGTTTTTTGTTGTTAGGTTTCAAAGTAAATTGCAGACTTCAATACACTTCTGTCTGGGTTGCCTCATGTTGGGCGCCACTGTCAGAGTCACAACCTGCAGGGGTCTATCCTCCAGACATTGATTCAGTGATGGATGAATAACATACACTGACACACAGATATTATGCTTTGTCAGTTCAGCTGAGTGGCCCTGGTCACTTATAAACTACCTGGAGAGTGCTAAAAAGATAGCAGCCACTGGCCCTCCCCAGCCAGTGAGACTCACATTTATTTAGTAAAATTTAATTGATAAAGACTTGAGTCAATACCATTAGAGGCACAGGTTCTGATGTCCAAAGCAAACACCATTAGTGGGTAATATCTCTGGTCAACCTCCCCACCAAGAGGGCCATCCAGCTCGAAGTTTAGTTTTAAGACCACATGAGTAAATGAGCTATTCAGATAAACTCCTCTACATACCCTAGCTATTTGCTTTTCTTATTTATTTATTTATTTTTTAAATTGCATTTTAGGTTTCGAGGTACATGTGGAGAACATGAAAGATTGTTGCATAGGTACACACATGGCAGTGTGATTTGCTGCCTTCCTCCCCATCACCTATATCTGGCATTTCTCCCCATGCTTTCTCTCCCCAACTCCCCACCCCCTACTGTCCCTCCCCTGTTTCCCCCCGACAGACCCCAGTGTGTGATGCTTCCCTCTCTGTGTCCATGTGTTCTTATTGTTCAACACCCGCCTATGAGTGAGAACATGTGGTGTTTGATTTTCTGTTCTTGTGTCAGTTTGCTGAGAATGATGGTTTCCAGGTTCATCCACATCCCTACAAAGGACACAAACTCATCATTTTTTTATGGCTATATAGTATTCCATGGTGTATATATGCCACATTTTCCCTGTCCAGTCTATCATCGATGGGTATTTGGGTTGGTTTGAAGTCTTTGCTATTGTAAACAGTGCTGCAATGAACATTTGTGTGCATGTGTCCTTATAGTAGAATGATTTATAATCCTTTGGATATATACCTAGTAATGGGATTGCTGGGTCAAAAGGAATTTCTATTTCTAGGTCCTTGAGGAATCGCCACACTGTCTTCCATAATGGTTGAACTAATTTACACTCCCACCAACTGTGTAAAAGTGTTCCTGTTTCTCCACATCCTCTCCAGCATCTGTTGTCTCCAGATTTTTTAATGATCGCCACTCTAACTTGCGTGAGATGGTATCACAATGTAGTTTTGATTTGCATTTCTCTAATCACCACTGATGACGAGCATTTTTTCATATGTTTGTTGGCCTCATATATGTCTTCTTTTGTAAAGTGTCTGTTCATATCCTTTGCTCACTTTTGAATAGGCTTGTTTTTTTTTTTTTCTTGTAAATCTGTTTTAGTTCTTTGTAGATTGTGGATATTAGCCCTTTGTCAGATGGTTAGATTGCAAAAATTTTTTCCCATTCTGTTGGTTGCCGATTAACTCTAATGACTGTTTCTTTTGCTTTGCAGAAGCTATGGAGTTTGATTAGGTCCCATTTGTCTATTTTGGCTTTTGTTGCCAATGCTTTTGGTGTTCTGGTCATTAAGTCCTTGCCTATGCCTATGTCCTGAATGGTTTTGCCTAGATTTTCTTCTGGAGTTTTTGTGGTGTTAGGTCTTATGTTTAAGTCTTTAATCCATGGGGAGTTAATTTTAGTGTAAGGTGTCAGGAAGGGATCCAGTTTCTGCTTTCTGCACATGGCTAGCCAGTTTTCCCAGCGCCATTTATTAAACAGGGAATCCTTTCCCCATTGCTTGTTTTTGTCATGTTTGTCAAAGATCAGATGGTTGTAGATGTGTGCTGTTGCCTCAGAGGCCTCTGTTCTGTTCCATTGGTCTGTATCTCTGTTTTGGTACCAGTATCATGCTGTTTTGATTACTGTAGCCTTGTAGTGTAGTTTGAAGTCCAGTAGTGTGATGCCTCCAGTTTTGTTCTTTTTGCTTAGAATTGACTTGGCTATGCAGGCTTTTTGTTCCATATGAAGTTTAAGGTGGTTTTTTCCACTTCTGTGAATAAGGTCATTGCTTTTCTTATTAACTAAATGTAAAGGGGATTTAGGCTGCCTTCAGCTGAAAACTTCTACTGAAACTATGGAAGAAGCCTTAGATCTTCCCAAAGGGTTTCAGACTATATTCTATAACTTTCTCTACTGTTTTTCCCTGAATATTTTTGCCACCACCTTGAGTGAATTCCCACTCACTTCAACCCAGAAAACTTCAGGAAACATATTGTGGATGATAATTCAATACTTGAAGTTTGTTTTAAGTGAAATGCACACATTACAAATATACAATTTAATGAATTTTGAGAAATGAATATACATATATAACCCCCAATTCCTATCAAGATATAAAACACTAGTATCACCCCTGAGAGTAACATGTCTTTTTGCGTGCAATCCCTCTCTCCCACAGGAAACTACTGTAATGATCTTTTAAACCTTACATCAGTGTTATCTGTTATAGAACTTCACATAATCGTAATCACAGAGTATATGTATTATTTTGTGTACTTTTTATTTTACTCAGAAAGATACTTTTGAGATTCATTCACCTTGTGTTAACAGAAGTAGATTCCTTTTTGTTCTAGAGTAGTATTCTATTGTGTAAATATACCAAAATTTGTTTATCTAGTCTGTTGATTGATACCTGTGCTATTTCCAGTATTTGACTATGAATAAAGCTTCTATAAATGTCATTGCACATATCTTACTGTGTCTATTTTTAAGAATTTTGTTACACATGATTTCATAGAGCAGAAAATGTTTATGTTCATTAATTATTATGTCATGTAGTGTTTGCTTTATCTTAGATGTTCTCATTCATGTTCTAAAGGCCATACCTTACTTGATATTTCCCTAGCACTGAACTGCATGTATAGATTTATTTTTCTTGACTTTTCTCTGCAATTAAAACTAAATCAATTTTTTATGTGTTTCTTTTATTTATTTCACTACCAGTTATGGGACATTGTAAGACACTTTGCCAAGTCTGGGGGTTATGTCAGTATATCAAGAACAAGAGTAGCGTCTCTTGGTGCATTGAAGAGAAGGGAGTGCAGTAGGTTAGGTAGTGACCCTGCTGCACTATCTTATTCATCTATTCATTATGTCTCCTATTTCATTTATTTTAAAGGTGAGGGAAACCTTCTGGAGAAAGTTGGTTTTGCAGTAGTTTCTTGGATTTAGACCTGTAAAAGATCATCTGGTTTGGTATCCTTATCTAATACATGAGTAAACTGAGACCTAGAAAGGTTTATTTGTTTGTCCAACGAGGGTTAGATAGGAATTAGAAGCCATGTCTCCTGAGTTCCAATCCAGAGTTTTTCCTTCTCCAATGTGGTATTTCAATAGATTGTTATAAGAGTTTATACCCATTGATTGACAACATACCAAGTAGTAGGACTTGGGTTATATCTTGGGAATTAAGCGATGAATGAGATATAGAATTCCTGCCATCAGAAAGTCCCAGTCAGTTAGTGGCATTACCTACCTGAATGTGCACCCATGCATATGTGTATATATTCCACCATATCAGCAATAGGAGCACAATCCCATTCAAAGGCAGAGGACATGGATATTAAAACCCTATGATCTCAACATGATTTTATAAAGGATTTTCAGTGTTTTACTTTAAATATTACCTTGAGGATAACCAACAGGTCTCTGCCTTCCCTCCATACAACACCATGTTGAATCAAATCTTCTCAAGTGAAGGCTGTATAAATCTCATGTTTTCTTTTTAGTTTATGGATGATACCCAAGAACTCTCTCCTTTAATAGCCTATGAGCTCCTTGAGGGAAGACATTTTGCTGAACTAATTTTTGTATCCCTAAAGTCTAGTCCTGGTCCTGCAACAGAGTGCTTAATAAATATTTGAATTGTCAATAGTTATTCTAAAGCATTGTTAAGGCTGTTAATCATAAGACTTCAGTCAAGTTCTACCAGAGCCAGTCAGCAGGAGCACTGAGGAGATATACAGTCTGCTCTTCCAGAGGCTTGTCAGCTCAGCAGAGGCAGGGAAAAAGTGATATGTTGGTGTGTATGCTATGACTTTTTTGTGTAATCCTATTCCTATAGCCCTAAAACTCTTGGATTTATCCATCCAAATGAGAGAGAACACAAAAGCAAGCTTATCCTTCCTGACAGCTACTCAATGTTGACTTCCGATTATCTTCTCATGTCACTATTCTACTTTAAACATACATCTATTTGCATATGAGACTGGTTGGCCTCCTATTTCATTTATTTTAAAAAAACATAGTTCTCTTCATCTTTATTCTCTTCATTGGCATAGTCTCTACCCCATTCCAGCAGCCTTCAGAAAGTTTTCTCTAACAATTAAAAGTTTGGACAAATCCTGGGCAACAAGGCAAAACATCATCTCTACAAAGAAATATAAAAAGTAGGTGGCTGGGCGTGGTGGCTCACACCTATAATCCCAGCACTTTGGGAGGCTGAGTTGGGCAGATCATGAGGTCAGGATGTTGACCAGCCTGGCCAACATACTGAAACCCCATCTCTACTAAAAATACAAAAAATTAGTTGGGCGTGGTGGTGGGTGCCTGTAATCCCAGCTACTCTGGAGGCTGAGGCGGGAGAATCACTTGATCCTGGGAGGCAGAGGTTGCAGTGAGCCAAGATCACGCCACTGCACTCCAGCCTGGGCAAAGGTGCGGGATTCCATCTCAAAAAAAAAAAAAAAAATAGGTGTGGTGGGTTTTGCCTGTGGTCCTAGCTACTCGGGAGGCTGAGGTGGGAGGATTGCTTGAGCTTGGGAGGGAAAGGTTGCAGTGAGCTGAGATTGTACCACTGCACTCCAGCTTGGGCAGCAGAGACCTTGTCTCAAAAAGAAAATAAAAGGTTGGATGAAATATCACCTCCTCTTTCTTTTTTCTTCATTAAAGAAACTAATTTATTTTAATAGTTTACATTTTGAATCCTTTATATAATACCAGCACGGACAAAATTGAGTGAAAATTTTGACCTGTTATCAAAGACGATTTGTTTGACATCTTTAGTAGGCATTCCACCCAAAAGATTTTCCTAAAACATATTAGTGAACTTAACTGATTTAATGTCTTATTGGCATTCTCCTTATTTATTTCTGCTGTCCTTTTTATTATTATTATTATTCAGCCTATATTATCTTGAAAATATTTAGTTTGTCAGTTCTGTTTTACCCACAATTAGCATGGCTAGGTCATTGATTTCAGTGCTTAGGTCAGGTATGCCCTTAGGAAGGGTCTCGGTGGTTTCTTTGCAGGGATCACAGCTACGTCTTTTGGTATCTATTGCAATCATGGGTTTGCTTCTATTTTGGATTTGTCTGTCTTATCTCTTGGACATCAAAAGTGCCCTTCAGGGTAGGCATGCTACTTGTTTTATATCTACTACCCAACTTTAACTGTAAAATCCTAATCACAAGTGGCAGCTAGATAGATTAAAATGATTTCTGGAACTTTCCTTCTGGACATGTAAGATCCTAAAATCTTATGAGAATTTCAGTGAGTTGATTTTGTCTTTAATATTTTTTCTTAGGAAAAAGAAGACCATTTTGAATCTGTTCAACTGAAAACCTCAAGATCCCCAAATATATGAAGAGACAGTGCTGTAGCATTGAGACTAATGAACAAAGAAACCTGCTTTAGTTTTACAGGATCATATTTTAGGGTCTGTCCTCATACCTGTCACATTGGTGATCTCACAGAGGAGGGCCATGCCGCTGAAAAGGGAAGGAGATTGAAACATTTGATTGCCTTATCACATGGTCAAGTACCTTGCCAAAAAAAAAAGGAAAGCAAATGATTTGGGTCTCAACTGAAGATGAAGCTCAACTCAGGAAGAGATTTATCTGTATATACACATAACTGAAAACCAAGTTTAAGCAGCCCACCAATGCACTGCTGATGCATGCCATATAATTAATGGGTAACTTTTGTTTATAATGTCTACATAACAAGTGTGATTTGGAAGGCAGATGTAAACATATGCATTATGATCCCATTTATGTTTTTTCTTTGTTTATATTTTGGGGAAAATCAAAAATTTTTTAAGGTATATTTTTTCCATTATTTATTTTCCTGCCCTAAAAATAGCTTTTCTACTAAAAATGGTGAGGAATGAAGACAATAAATTTTTCATTTTTCCATAGGGTATCTTCTCTTGATTTAAATTTCAGGAAGAGTTAGCATGTGCTTGAGTTATCTAAATTTATAATTGCCTTTGAAATTCCATCCTTGTTGGAACCGGTAAGAAGGGCTTGACTGAAAGTTTGAAGGAATCTATAAAACAAAAAAGAAAGAAAGGTAACAAGAAGCCCCAATTCTCCATTAATGAAAACTAGTTGATAGTATCATAGAAGTCAAATGACTTGAAATAGTTTATGTAGTGCTCAAAGTATTATTAAAGGAAATAGGAAAGCTTTTCAATCAAATCACTGGCAAAATCATAAGAAATTGAGGTGGTTTGTCTATAAGTACAGATGACTATATGAAATATTGGGGTAATTTCATGGTCTTCAGAAAATGTCACTGAGACTTTTGCTCTATGTCAAGCACCAGAGGTTATATGGTTGTTTTTCTGCTACAAGACTTTGAGGATGATGACTTTCTTAGAAACTTAAAAACAATACGCCAATAAGACAGGAATTCAATTTTGAAAAAATTACATATAATTGTATTCATAATAAGAATGTGGTTGTACCATAAACAGTTATGAAAGAATTGTTCTTATTCAAAGTGATCCAGATAATTGTGATATTTTCTATGGTGGTCTACTAGTATTAGCACGACTTGGATATTATTTGTTCAAGGAAGTATGAATGAAGTTGGATTTGACCAATTTTGTGTAAACCTTAATTGATTTAAAACTGGGAAAGAGGGAGGTTTCCTGGCCATTGCTGACCTAAGGTGCTTTTGTTTGTTTCCAATAAACAGTAATCTTTATAGTTCTTAATTCAGATTTTAAAAAAGAGTCATGATTGGCTGAGAGTGGCAGGGCATATATGTAGTAGGGAAATGATTTGCTCCAAGCATTTCAATGAAGTATGATTTGTAACTTTTGTGTGTGAAGGCGGTGTCTTTATTTTTGTGGAAAATGGGAGAAAAATGAATAATTTTGTTTATTTGGCTTACTGGTAAAACACTAGATCATTCTGTTTTTGAATGAATGTTTTGTGTTTATCTCTGCTGTTGCACATACGAGTATAGGTGAGATTGTCATTATTTTATTTGTTGCTGTGGAATTCAGCGAGGGTGTCACTTTGCATAAACCTTTCTTTGCACTTAATTTCTTGAATTTTCTTATAAAGAATAAATTATATTGGCATTCCTCATTTTAATCCTGCCAACAGAGTGCTGATGAGCACTTCCCCATTTTGATAAAAATTTAAACAGAAGAATGAAAATACATTTGAAATGAACCCTTAAAGAGAAACCCGGCAGAGCTGTATAGACTGGACAGATTGAGAAAACTTCCACAGTCACCTGTGACCTTTGTCCTCATCTTCCACTGCGTTTAATATGTATGTTGCAAGCCATAGAGATAATTGAGATTTGCTCCCAGGTAGCTTCTTTCTTCTCCTGTCATTGGACTAAAATCTCTGACATGTCAAAAATGCCTTAAATTTTAATGAACTCTGTGAAAATGTAGTTGATATTGAAGAATTTATTTTATTTATAATTTTAGATATTAAATAGATTTTGTCAGCACAATCTCATCTTTGGGAAGGAGCTGACTTTTTCCTTTAGATTCCAGTGGTTTGTCATTTTATTTCAAGCACTGAAGAAGTATGACAGAAAGAATATTATGGGGAAAATATTCAGACCAATCCTGGCTATAAAATCCACTTTAGTTTTATGTCTGGCCTTTGCAAAGCTCAGTGAAATGTTGAAGGGCATAAACAAATTAATCATGTTTCTGTGACTTTTAATTGACATTTGTTGTTCCTTTTTCCCCCTAAGTCGTAGAAGAAGTTATTTGTTGTTTTTCTAAAAGACACAATTTTGAAACCTTAATTACTTCATTAAGTCAGCTGTTGCCTATAACATCTCTTAGCACTCAGTCAAAATGTATTTAAATCAGTTTTCCACTGGATGAGAACATGTCTTCTGTGGATAAATTATATTATGTCATTTAACAACATTGAGCATTTTGGTATGTGTTCATTGAATTTAAAAAACCTGAATTTCATTATTGTTGACTTTCTCCCTCTTTAGTTACTAGCAATCGCATCCTTTCTAGGATTAAAAATATTTCATAGTATTTTTATGTAGATGTCTGTCCTTATTCTTTTCCCCAAAGAAAAAAGGTGGTTTAAATTGATGATGTGGAAGAATTGCTTGGGTCCAGCCCTTTAGCATCTGGGTTCTCCAGGTCCCCAGGTGAGTCATGATCGACTGCTGCTTCAAGACCCATCTGGCCAACTCTCATTTGAAGTCTGTCAATAGAGCTACTTCATGTGGCACATGGTCATTTCTAATGGGAGGCTCATCTCTAAAGAGAGAAATGTGTACATCATTTCTCTCCTTTTCATAGAAATAAATATCCTGTGGGTTGGTGTGGGAAGATGACTTCATTGGCCATGTTTAAAGTGAGTGTACTGCTCATGTTTATCTTTGTACACTAAGAGTATGTAGAGTTTATCTTCAGAGAAACTAGAACTCCCTCATATCTATTTTATAGTAACCATGAATTTGATCCCAGGTTGACAGGCCCAACTCCTAAACTAAGTTTGCCACAAAGAAAATGTCCTTACGGGAGTCAGCTTTTAAAAATCTTAACACCTGACTCATTCCTTGGAAGCTAAAATGGAATTCACCTTCATAGTAACTGGCTACAGATTATCCTCTTGCCAGATTTTATTTATTTTGATTTAACATTTTTTTATGCGTTCCTTTTAGAATCATAAATGAAAGAAGTAAAACTTTAAGATGGGAATGAATAATTGAAAAGAGAATTATAATTACAATTACTATTATAATTGATACTAATTGCTATTACGATTACACTTGTCTAGATTAGAGCCCAGCAAACTTTTTTGTGAAGGGTCAGATAGCACATATTTTTGGCTTTGTAGGGCATGTGGGCTCTATTGCATTTACTCAACTCTGCCATTGTAGTATGAAAGCAACCACAGACAAAATGTAAACAGATGGGCATAGCAACATTTCAATAAAACTTTATTTATGGACACTGAAATTTGAGTTTCATTTAAATTTCATGTGTCGTGAAATCTTTTGATGTGTTTCTAACTATTTAAAAATGTAAAAGCCTTCTTAGCTCACAGGCTTTACAAAAACAGGTGATGGCCTAGGATTTGGCCTAAGGGTTATGCTTTGCTGACCCCTGGTTTAGATCGCTGTAATCTACCGCAGACTATTCAGAAGAATCTGTTTGCACACAGGTTCTTTTCCCTTTAGAAGCTTACCACCTAAAAAGTTTGTCAAGTCTCCAGAGTTGTTCAAGAAGAAAATAACCCATCATGCATACTTGATGATTTAATCACTTACCCAATACAAAGCCAGATACTCTCCTGAGTTTCCCTTGTAGTTCTGGGACTCCATTATGGATATTGGTTGGCAAAGGATAAAACTAAAGCCAGGGAATTGGTTAAAAGTAAATTAACAAGATTGATTTAAGGACTTTTCTCATTGGGGTTTATATAAAATCATTGCTAAGGTAACTGAATTTGGAGATACTCAGTCTTAAATACAGATTCATTTAAAGTAACCATATGGAAATAGGAATGTTGATGCATAAAAGTAGATTCAGCATAGGCTTTCCAGCCCTAGCACTGGAGAGAGTCCCTTGGTCTGTTTGCGTTTGTTTAGGCAGGGCACACTTCAATCTGTACACATTTGCCAACAATCCTATTTTAAGACTTTTTAAGCTGAAAAAGACACTTAGGATTCCTTTAGTGATTCGGGTGCTTCAAGAAACAGATCAATTTCCTTAAACAAATGGTCCCAGTAAGGCTTTTAATTTGCTGAAATTTTCTTCATCTTACTAATTATGTGTGTGGATATTGGTAAATTTGGCTTAGAGGAACAATATTTATCTTAGATGAGTGATTTCAGATTTCCTTTGGTTGATTTTCAAACAAAAGAATTAAAACAGTGGGAATTATGCAGATGTTAACCAATCACAGAGCAGGAGTGAGAATTGCCTTGTTCATAGACTTTGCCTTTGTAGAGCTGTGGTTATAATGCATGCTGGTGTTCTGTCTTCCTGACACCTCACTTTTCTTGGCTTTTCCGTGCTCACAGCCCTTGACTAAAGAGCTCTGGAGCCCAAAGCTATCATGGTGGGTGGGTGAATAAAGCAGGGACTGCTGAGAGAAGGTGTAGAACTCTTTCTCAGCCCCTCTCTTAATCTCTCCTCTGTGTGGTCTACAAGTCAGCTGGCATCACAGTTTAAAAATAGAGAACATTTTATTTTACTATGACAAACCTGAGCAGGCTGGAAAACCTAATATTTAAACTGGAGAAGACATGGAATACCTGAGAAGCTGTAAACACTCAAAAAACCATAGATAATCAAGCATGTAGTAAGGTTTTGATTTTTTTTTAAGTTTCTTGTTAACTTACAAGTAACAATTGTATATATTTATGGGTTACAATGTGATGTTTTTATACATGTATACATTGTGGAATGATCGAATCAGGCTGATTCGTTTATCCATCCCTCAAATATTTATCACTTTTCGTGGTGAGGATCTTTAAAATCTCTTTTACCTATTTTGAAATATAAAATACATTATTGTTAACTATACTGTAATCCCTACGCAGTGCAATAGAACACCAGAACTTCTCCTGTATAACTGAGACTTTCTACTTGTTGACCAATTTCTCGCCTTTTTGGTTCATCCCCACTCTAGCCTGTGGTGACCACCATTCTTCTCCCTGCCTCTATAAGTTTGACTATTTTAGATTTCACATATAAGTGAAATCATATGGTATTTGTCTCTTTTTGCTTGCCTTATGTCACTTAACATAACGTTATAGGTGTATCCATCTTGTCGCAAATGATAGAATTTTATATTTTTTATAACAGGCTGAATAGTATTTCATTTGTGTTTGTGGGTATATCACATTTTAAAAATCAATTTATCCATTAATGGGCACTTAGGTTATTTACATATTGTGGCTATTGTGAATAGTGCTACAATAAACATGGGAGTGCAAGTATCTCTTTGACATACTGATTTCATTTCCTTTGGGTATATATGCAGTAGTGAGACTGCTGGATCATATGGGAATTTTAATTTTCATTTTTTGAGGAACCTCCATACTGTTTTCCAAAATGACTATACTAATTTACAATATTACCAAAGTTCCCCTTTTTTCCACATCCTCACCAACACTTATCTTTCATCTTTGGTGTGAGGTGATATTTCATTGTGATTTTAATTTGCATTACTCTTTTTGAGATATTTAATTTGAGATATTGAGTATATTGGCCGTTTGTATGTCTTCTTTTGAGAAATGTCTTTTCATTTCTCAATGAATAAGAGAAATGATAAGAGCCTAATTTCATTTTTTGCATGTGGATATCCAGTTTTCTTTACACCATTTATTGAAGAGACTATCCTTTCTTCATGGTGTGTTCTTGGTACTTTTGTTGAAAATTAAAAGACTGGAAGTGTGTGAGTTTATTTCTATTAATAGTCTGTCTATATTAATCCATTGGGTGATATGCCTGTTTTTATGCCAGTACTATGCCATTTTGATTACTATAGCTTTGTGCTATATTTTAAATTTATATAGAGTGATTACTTAAGTTTTGTTCTTTTTGGTCAAGATTGCTTTGAATATTCAGTCTTTTGTCATTTCATACAAATTTTAGAATTTTTTTTTCTATTTCTGTGAAGAATGACATTGGAATTTTAATGGGGATTGCATTGAATCTGTAAATCACTTTGGGTAGTATGAATATTTTAACAATATTCTTACAATCCATGAACACAGAATATGTTTCCATTTATTTGTGCTATTCTCAGTTTTTTTCATCAATGGCCTATAGTTTTCAGTATGCATATCTTTTACTTCTTTAGCTAAATTTACTCCTAAGTATTTCACGTTTTTCATGCTATTGTAAATGGAATTATTTTCTTAATTTCTTTTTTAGGTACTTCATTGTTAGTATATAGAAACACTACTGATTTTTGTAAGTTGATTTTTGTATCCTGCAACTTCACTGAATTTATGTATCAGTTCTAACAGTTTTTTGTTGGATTATTTAGGATTTTCTATATGTAAGATCATTTATCTACAAATAGAGACACTTTCACTCTGTACTTTCCTGCTTAGATGCCTTTTCTTTCTTTTGCATAATTGCTCTGACTAGCATTTTCCAGTACTATGTTGAACAGAAGTGGTGAGAGTAGGCATTTTTGTCTTTTTCCTGATCACAAAGAAAAAGTCTTCTACATTTTCATAGTTGAGTATGATGTTAGCTGTGTGCTTGTCATATATGGCTTTTATTGTGTTGAGGAACATTTTTTAAATCTCTAATTTTTTTTTCAGTATCTATTGAGACGATCATTTGTTTTTTGTCCTTGATTCTGTTAATATAGTAAATCACATTTATTGAGTTACCTACTTTAAGCCATTCTTGCATTCCAGGGATAAATTCTACTTGATCATAATGAATTATCTTTTTAATATATTGTCAAATATGGTTTGCTAGTATTTTGTTGAGTATTTTTGCATCTATGTTCATCAGTGATATTGGCCTGGAGTTTTCTTTTCTTGTAATATCCTTCTCCAGCTTTAGTGTCAGGATAATGCTGGCTTTATAGTGTAGACTTTGGAAATATTCCCTCCTGTTCAGTTTTCATGGAAGAGTTTGAGGAGGAACTCAAACTTAATTCTTAAAACTTAATTCTTTAAATGTTTGGTAGAAATCAGTTGTGAAACCATCGGTTCTTGACTTTTCTTTGATGATAGATTTTAAATTACTGGTTCAATCTCTTTATTCATTATTGATCTATTTGCATTTCAAATTTCTTTGTGATATAGTCTTAAACGTTTATATGTTTCTATGAATTTATTCATTTCTTCTAGATTGTTCAATTTGTTCTTGTCTAATTGTTCATAGTATGTCTTAAGATTTTTTGTGTCAGGGTCACCACCTGCAGGGTTCTGTCCTGCAGACCTGGACTTAATGACAGACGAATAAATTCACTAATACACAGAATACGGTGAATGAGCAGGCTGAGGTGTCACTACTCACAGACACTTGAGGAGAGTGCTGTAAAGAGAGAGAAGGTGCCGGCCCCAACATGCTGGCCTCGCTGGCCTTTATTCAGCGCACATTAAATGACAAGGGCTTTGAGTTAACACCACTAGAGTGTAGAGATTAAAAGACAGGTTCTGAGGCCTAAAGCAAGCACCATTAGTGGGTAATATCTTTGGTCAACCTCCCCTCGAGAGAGCCATCTGGAATGACCAAAGGCTAGTTTATAGGACTACATGAGTAAACAAGTTATTCAGATAAACTCCAGCTATTTCCCACATTCCCCAGCTATTTGCTTTTCTTATTAACTAAAGGTAAATGGAATAAGGCTGCCTTCAGTGAAAACTTCTACTGAAACTATACAAACTTCTTGGCCTTCCAAGAAGATTTGAGACTATTCTGTAACTTCCTTTACTATTTTTCCCTTAATATTTTTGCCACCACTCTGACTGAACTCCCACACCTTTATATTCTGTGTTATCAGTTGTAAGGTTTCCTCTTTCATTTTTGATTTTATTTATTTGAGTCATATCTATTTTTTCTTAGTTAGCCTAAGTAAGGGTTTGTCAATTTTGTTTAGTGTTCCTAAATCTTTTCTATTGTTTTTCTAGTCTCTATTTCATTTATTTCTTCTCTGATCTTTGTTATTTTCTTCCTTCTGCTACCTTTGGGCTTAGGTTTTTGTTTTGTTTTGTTCTTAAGTTCCTTGAAGTGTAACATGGGTTGAGATCTTTTTTTCTTTTTTTATGTAGGTGTTCATTGTTATAAACTTCACCTTTAGAACTGCTTTTGCTGCATCCCTTAAGTTTTGGTATATTGTGTTTCCATTTGTCTTAAGATATATTTTTATTTCTTTATTATTATTTTTGAGATAGAGTCTCACTCTGTCACCCAGGCTGGAGTGTAGTGGTGCAATCTCAGCCCACTACAAGCCCCAGCCCCTGGGCTCAAGCAGTCCTCCCACCTCAGCCACCCAAGTAACTGGGACTACAGATGCACACCACCACATCAGCTGTTTTTGTATTTTTGGTAGACATGGGGTTTCACCACATTTCCCATAGTGGTCTTGAACTCCTGAGTTCAAGCGATCCACCTGCCTTGGCCTCCCAAAGTGCTAGGATTATAGGCATGGGCCACTGTCTTTGGCCTCACGGTATTTTTTAATTTTCCCTTTAAATGCTTCTTTGACCCAGTAGTTGTTCAGGAGCATGTTGTTTAATTTCCACATATTTGTTACATTTCTGTGATTCTTCCTGTTATTGATTGTTAATTTCATACTATTGTGGTCAGAAGATACTTGATATTATTTCAATCTTCTTAAACTTGTCAAGGCACATTCTTTGGCCTCTAATATATGATCTAGCCTAGAATATGTTCCATAAGGTAAGTGTTCCATGTGCACTTGGTAAGAATGTATATTCTGTTCCTGTTGGATGAAATGTTCTGTATGTGTGTCTTCAGTCCACTTGGTCTAAAGCATAGTTCAAGTCCAAAGTTTTCTTATTTATTTTCTTTTAGGATTATCTGTTTGATGTTGAAAGTGTGGTATTGACATCTCCTACTATTATTGTGTTATAATCTGTGTCTCTCTTTAGATCTCTTAATGTTTGCTTATGTATGTGTGTGTGTATATATATATGTGTGTGTGTATATATATATCAATGTTTATATATAGATCTCATATATATAAAGCATTATATATAGATCTCTTAATGTATATATAATGTACAAAGCATTATATATAGATCTCTTAATGTATATATATATAGATCTCTTAATGTTTGTGTGCTCTCTCTGTCTACATATATATATGTATATATGTATACATATATATGTGTATATATACATATATATGTATACATGTATATATGTATGTATAATGTACAAAGCATTATATATATAGATCTCTTTATATATATATATATAGATCTCTTAATGTTTGCGCGCTCTGTCTACATATATATATGTATATATGTATACATATATATATGTATATATGTGCTCTGATGTTGGATGCATATATAATTGTTATATCCTCTTGATGAATTTACCCCTTTATCACTATGTAATGACTTTCTTTGTCTCTTTTTCCATTTTGTCTGAAATAAGTGTAGCTACCACTGCTCTCTTTTTGTTTCCATTTATTTGGAATATCTTTTTTCATTCCTTCATTTTTAATTTATGAGTATTCTTTTAAGGTGAAGTGAGTCTCTTGTGGGCAGCATATATTTGGGTCTTATTTTTTTTTTAAATCCATTCAGCTACTCTATGCCTTTTTCATTGGAGAATTTAATCTATTTCCATTTAAAGTAATTACTGATAAATAATGATTTACTAGTACCATTTTATTAATTGTTTTGTAGGTTCTTTGTTCTTTTCATCCTCTATTACTTTATTCCTTTGTGATTTGAGGACTTTTATAATGGTATGCTTTGGATCATTTTTTTGGTTAAATCTTAAAACTGATAACTTTATTTTTATTATATTTTAAACTCTAGGGTACATGTGCAGAACGTGCAGGGTTGTTATATAGGCATACATGTACCATGGTGGATTCTTTTTTTTGCTTTGTGTATCTATTAGAGACTTTTGCTTTGTGGTTACCCTGAGGATTTTATAAAACATCTTATAAAGGGCTATTTTAAGCTCATAACATATAAATTTGATTGTATACACTTTTACTTCCCCTTCTACCAAGTTTTATTTTTTGCTATCATAATTTGCTTTTTAAAAATAGTTTATTTATTTAACAAATTATTGTGGCTCTAGTTACTTTTAATAGTTTTGATTTTAATCTTTATACTAGAGATATAATTGTTTACCCACCGTTATTACAGTATTAGAGGATTTTAAATTTTACAGTGTACTTATCTTTACCAATGAGTTTTATACTTTTATATATTTTTTCATGTTACTAATTAACATCCTCTTCCTTCACCTGGGAGAACTCCTGTTAGCATTTCTTGTAAGGCAGTTCTAGTGGTCAGAAACTCTTAGCTTTTGTTTGTCTTAGAAAGTCTTTATCACCCTGTCATTTTTGAAAGATAAGATTGCTGAGTAGTGTATTTTTGGTTAAAAATTTTTGTCAGCATTTTGAGTATCATTGTACTCCCTTCTGGTCTGCAAGATTTCTACTAAAGAAAGAGGTTCCCTTGTATGTAACAATTTACTTTTCCTTTGGTGCTTTCAGCATTCTGTTTTTGTCTTTAATTTTTATTTAATTTTTAATTTTTGTGGGTATATAATAGATATATATATTTATGGGGTATATGAGATGTTTTCATACAGGCATGCAATGTGAAATAAGCACATCATGGAGAATGTGGTATACATTGCCTCAAGCATGTATCCTCTGAGTTACAAATAATCCAATTATACTTTTTAAGTTATTTAAAAATACACTGTGTTTAACCTTTGGATTATATTGTGTCTTAGTGTGGGTTTCTTTGGATTAGTTTTATCTGATATCCTTTGGGCCTGCTGGATCTATATTTCTATTTGTTTTCCCAGGCTTGGGAAGTTTCTTCCGTTATTTCTTTGAATATGTTTTCTTTCCCTTTCTCTGTCTCTTCTCCTTTGGGTGTACCAGTAATCTTCATGTTCTTATACTTGATGGTGTCCCCATAAATTTCTTAACCTATCCTCACTCTTTTCAGTTTTTTTTTTTTTTGTTCCTCAGATTGTGTAAGTTCTTGCTGATTCTTTCTTCTGCTTGATCTATTCTGCTATTGAATCCCACTACTGAATTTTTCAATTCAGCTATAGTTTTCTTCAGCTCTTCTGATTTCTGTTTGGTACATTTTAATATATTCTGTCTGTTTGTTGACATTCTCAGTTTGTTCTTGCATTATTTTCATGCTCATCAATGAACATCTTTATGACTATTATTTTGAATTATCTGTTGGGTAAATGACATATCTCCTCTTCACTTGGATCAGTTTCACATGTATCTTGCTGTTTTATTTAGGAGATATTTCCCTTTGCTTTGTTTTCGTCGACCCTTATGTTGGTATTTATACATGAGATAAAACAGCTACCTCTCTAAGTCTTGTCAGATTGGCTTCTTGTAGGACAAGTACCTCACCAGTCCATCTAGCCAGAGATATTAAGTTACCTCTCAAATCTATGTGCTTTTCCAGACTGCTATCTCTGTTTTTGGTGGCCCCTGGAGCTTAGGATGTGTCATATCCTGTCAGTACTCTGAGGCAAGTAAGTTAGAATCCAGACTCCCTAGATGTAGCTGGAAAGGTTGGGGTGTTGTGTATATGTTTCAGTTCTTTCTATCTTCACTGTGAAGCTGGGCATAGATATTTATCTCCCATTCTTTCTTTAGTAATCCAGGGAGAGGATCTGTGGCAAATGCTTGAACTCATATTCAGGCTGCACTTTCTGATTCTGGGGAGATAGTTGCTGAAAGTGGGCCCATTATATATTGACCACTTTCTTTTCTGTGGTCTAGGGCCACTCATAAATGCAAAGCCCCATTGACTCCTAGAGCTCCTAGAGCTGGATCATTAAGGAGACAGTCACTTTAGTGGGATATAGAAGTTGTGGCACTTGGTGCATGGCCAAATTCCTTTCAAGTAGAATGAGTAGACCTGGATTTATTATTGGGTGAGCTAGAGGAAAAGCATATGAAGTTTCAAGCTCTGGCTCTGGTTGTTGCTGAGGGTTTTTTTCCCCATTAACTCCCCAATGCAAGTCCATTAGAAACCAGGCCATTGAGTAGCCACTGGCACTGTGTGCCATAAGCCCTTTCTGAAGGGAAAATGGGAGCTGTATGTTCTTACCCTTTTCTACATTGCTCCAAGGGGATGTAGCCCCTGGAAGTATTTGCATGGTCACTGAAAAACACCTCTTTATTCTGTGATCTATGGACACTTGTATATGCCTAGTCCATGGCTAAGAGGTTTAGAATGGAATCCTTGGGTGGTAGCTGTAAAAGCTGGGGCACTCAGTGAGAGGCATAAACCCCCTCCAGGAAGAAACAAAGAGCTGCATGTTTCTAGCCCCTTCTCTGCACTGCTTCTTGGGAATGAAGCCCTGTAAGTGCTTAAACATATATATAAAATTGCCAGTTTTTTCTTTGGTCTAGATAGACTCACATATACTTAGTCCCCTCTGCTCTCAGAGGTAGAATGTTTAGGACACAGTACCTTAGGTAGAAGCTATAAAAGTGGGACACTCAATGCATGGACAAGCTCCTTCCAGGAAAAATTGATAGAATTGGAGTTATCACTGTGGTGAACTTGGAGAGAAGGCTCCAGAAGAGCCAATCTGCTTCTCAGGCTGCTGGTAGGTTAATATTTATCTGCCTTCTTAACTCCCTGATACAAATTAGTTGGAAGCCAGGCTGCCAAGTAGCCACTGGAAAAGTGTGCAATAAACTCCTTTGGGGGAGAAACAGGTGGTTGGGTTTAAGCCCCTTCTCTGCACTGCTCCTGTGGGACCAAGGCTCTGGAAATGCTTGCATGCTTGTGTAAAACACTGCCTTTTCCCTGTGGTCCACAGAAACACATATGCCAGTCCCCTCTGCTCCCAGAGCTAGAAGGTTTAGGATGCAGTCCCTTGAGTGAAAGCTGTAAAAGTTGTGGTGCTCAGTGTGTGAACAAATTCCTTCCAGGATAGATTAATAGACCTGGAGTTACTGCCGGTGTGAACTGGGAAGAAGACTCAAGAAATGCTGATCTGTTTCTCAGACTGCCAGTGAGCTATTGGTTTCTTTAACTCCCTGATGCAAGTTAGTTAGAAGTCAGGCTGCCAAGTAGACACTGGGAGATTGTGTCTCTCCTAGGGAGACAAAGAGCTACATTTTTAAAGCCCCTTTTCTGGAGGGGGCTTTTCTGGAGGGGGCTCCTCTCCTGGAGCATGAAGCCATTGGAAGCACTTGCTTGCTTACATAACATGGATGCTTTTTCACTGTGGTCTAGAGAGACTCATATGTCTAACCCCTTCTGCTCCCAGAATTGGTGAATTAAGTGTCAAACCAAGGGAAACCTTAGAGTTAGGGTGTTACATGTGAGGTCCAAACCCTCCTCTCCACAGGGAAAAGCTGGGTATTGGGGATTCCATTCAAGATTTTATGACACAGTGCCTGGGGGAGAGTCTGTGTCTGAGAGTGCTTCAGCTTTTCCTACTCATGTGGTGTGGGTGTTCTCTCAGTTGCCTGGTGGGTAGGAGTCTCTCAAGTGGCATCTAACTTTCTCTCAGAGGGAATTGATCTGTGAATAGATGTTTTTTTTGGTGCATTCGTGGGTAGAGGGAGAGGCAGGAGCTTCCTATTTTGCCATATTGCTGATGTCACCTTGATTTTTTTTTTTAATGAGTGGGATATATAATTTTGCTTGGGTTTCTTAAATTCAGGAAGTTTTTTGCAAAGATGGACTGGCTCAACCAGTTTTATATTGTGAAGTGATGAAATGTTACTGGTGCAAAAAAATCAACAAAAAACCTATTTGCTTGAAATAGCTTATGTAAAAGGTTTTGTAGCTGCTGTTTTTCATGCATATGTTGAATATTTTAAAAAATAGTATTTCCAAAGATCACATGTTAGATTATGCACTTCCAATTGGAAACAAAGCTTGTGGCAAGAAAAAAGAAAATGACAAGAGTTGTTGGTTAATGCATGAAATTATATTTTCAGGGCATGAAATATAGTGGGCATAGATCAAAACCCAGCCCTCTCAAAAACAAAGTTTTCTGAAGATTCATACACAAACCTAATTGTCTTGTTTGAAAAGATACATAATTAGTTTGTTTGAGGCATCAGCTATGTCTCTGCATAACCCATCTGATACTGCCTTCTTCAGACTGTCACATTCCATCAGAGTTTATTTTCTCTCTCATCCGCCTTGCCTCAGCCTTTATCCTGAGCAGATGCTCATTCTTAACACACTTATCTAGCACTCCTGCCAGTTTCAGTCACAGCAGAATTCATTTTTGTCATTTAGTGCTGTTGAATCTATTATCCAATCTAAGCTCCCCTCCCCCAGATTCCAGGTTCTTATTCGAATATCGGAATTAGACACTGGTGAACACTATTGTCTTCGAGCATCTGGTGAGTTTTGGATTGATTGATTAGGCTGTTGATTCAAATGCATCCAGAAGAAAGAGAATAATTTCTAACATCTGACTCCTTTATTTCCTTCAAGGCCAGTTCCGTTGGCTTTTTGTGTACCTGTTACTTATTTTCAGATGTTTTAAAATAGTATCATTATGTTTGATTATTCAGGTATTGGCTGTTTAGCCTGTGGGTGCTTCATATCCTGAGTTTGTCTTTTTTTGGGTCCCAAAAGTCCTCTCATTATAATATTTTCTAGTCTTTAAGCTTCTTAGAGGTAGGCACTACAACTTATTCTTTTTTCTGTTGTGGGATGAAAAGTGGCCCCCAAATGGATATGTCCACAAGTTAATCCCTGGAACTTCTGAATGTTTATTTGAAAAAAGAGCCTTTGCAGATATAATTAAGGATCCCGAGATGAACTCATCTACTTAGATTGGCCCTAAATCAAGTGACTAGTGTCCTTGTAAGAGAGATGGAGGACAAAACTGACACAGAGAAGAAGGTGATGCGAAGATGGAGGCAGAGATTGGAGTGAGCTGGCCACAGGCCAAGGAAACTGGCAACCACCAGAAGCTAGAAGAGGCGTAGAACAAATAGAGCCTCAGAGAGAGTGTGGCCCTGCTGACACTTTCAGACTTCTAGGCTCCATCCCTGTGAGAAAATAAATTTCTGTTGTTTTAAGACACCCAGTTTGTGCGAATCTCCTACACCAGCCACAGGAAACTAAAGCACTCCCTACCCATGGCACCTGGAACAAGATCTGGCACAAAGGTTCTCAGCAAATTTTGCTACATTCATAAATGATTTGTAACTAAAAAGACTGATAGAAATAGGACAGTATTTAGTAAGAATAAGCCAGTTTTAGCTTATCCATGCTTTCTGTTCACGGCCTTATTTAGGTTAGTAAATATTCAAGTTTAGTGACAAGCCTATGTGCCTGAGGATGGCTACTGGTGCTTTGAAAAAGCGTTGGAAAATAAGATATCTTGGACTTTTATTGCCTCATTCAGCTGTGAATGGTGAGAGTGATTTTCTAATGGAATGATAAAATGCTCTGCCAATCCTTTCATAGGAATTAAGGTTGTTTTTGGAAATAAGAGCCATCAAATCTTTTCTGGCAGCCACAGTCTCTATATTCTGAACATAGGAACTCTCTAGTTGTCTCATGTCTCTATCTGGGCAATTCTGGGCTGCCTTACAGATGTGGGTTTAGAAAACCAGTATGTTTATTATCACTGAAATGGCCTTATACATATAGTGTTACTACCAGCCAATTTCTGATCATTGCGGACTGAAAGAAGTCTGAACCTGCTCACAACTCTTCAACAGGGTAACAACTTGAGTTTGAAGTATGTATAGATGTGAACAGAAGCACAATTAGACAGTTTCTTCCGATATTAAAAGAAATGATTTGAAGTCATATTCAAATTACCTTGAGTTATTTAAAAAGAACAAACCATCATCCACCATGCTGGAAAACCTTGAAGGTTTTATTCTCAATATCTTTACATTAATACAGATGCTTTTTATTTTGTGCTGAGAAAATCAGTCTGTTACACAGAATGTAACTTTAATATACAACATAGAAACTCATCCTAAATTAGTTACAACAAGGACCTACAAAAAACTTCATAGGAAAAAAAGTTACGTAATATTGCCACCATACTTTTTTTTTTTTTTTAGTAGACTGACCCTGTCAGACCCTGTCACCAATGCTCAGCTCTGTAAACACGGTTATTTCCATGTTCTGGGGGAATTGTTAATAATAGGGACACTAGAATCAGCCTAGAAAGTCGTAGCACACCACTATATACAGTCCTCAAAAATAATTTATCATACTGTTTCTAAAAAAAGGTACTAGGGTTCTTTTGCTCTGTTTCCATATTCGGGAGCTGCACGTGAGCACTTTTGTCTAACAGTCTAAAAACACAACAACTGAACTGCAATTCACAATCACAGAGATGAGGTGGTGGAGTCGAGGACTTCCCGCCCATTGCACACCGTTGGGACATACGTGCTTGCGGAGGCTGGAAAACAAAATGGGATAGAAAAGTCAAAGTTAGTCAAATGGGGCACAAAGGTAATAGCATGAAGGATACAATGGGCTTTGGGGACTCAGGGGGAAAGGGTAGGAAGGAGGTGAGAGATAAAAGACTACAAATTGGGGTTCAGTGTATACTACCCAGGTGATCGGTGCACCAAAATCTTACAAATCACTGCTAAAGAATTTACTCATGTAAACAAATACTACCTGTTCTCCAAAAACCCATGAAAATAAAAAAATGTGAAAAAAAACTCATTTTAACTTGGCTTTGGAAAATGCTAAATGGTTAAAGTGCTCGTGTAGGTCAATTTTTAAATACGTTCTGCTCAAAATTAGTTTGCAACCAGGAACATACCGCCACTAATGCTACACATCTTGATGGGAGAATTTATAAGTATAATTGTTGAAGGAAGTCACTTGCGGTTCGAAAATTAGCTTTGGTAATCTATAAACTGGCTAAAATACAATGTGTAAAATCAAAAGCTCACTGCAGTTTTTTTTTATAGGTTACTAAATTATTTACTCTTTTCAGTACCTTAATTAGTTTTGTTCTCTTTATACGGGGATGACTCTCATATTGTCCATGAGTCATCTGTGAACTCCAATCCCTTAGAGAATGGTTTGATATATTTTAATTGTTCAAGTGGATAACCTCAGTAAAAACACTAGTAAGGGCTGGGGTGCTAAAGTCTTCAATTTCATAGCATTTCTCATCAAAGATACTCCAAAGGGATGGTGCCCTTATTAATGATAATAGTGACAATATTGTCATGGTGTGCATATAATATGGATATTATTTTCATGGCACTCAGATTTCCTAGATACAACTCTTAGCTGTTAACGTTTGGTAAAGTTTTATTTCGTGAGAAATCTAGGTACAGATAAGTTGTATATATTTCACCTCTAATGCTTTTTTTTTTTTTTTTTCACTGAATGAGAACCAAAGCAGGGAGCCCATTCTCTATGGAATGAAATCATGTAGCCAAGAAAGTAGGTTAAAGAGATGGCATTCCATTATACTTAAGGTCTCTCTCATACAACCCCTTAGCCTGTCTATTTGTACATGCGCTCACCAGTAGGAGCTGATCCTCTGGGATACTTGATCACAGCCCAAATCAAATTGACTAGCCATCTGTCCCATTCTTCAAGAGCAAATCTTAAAGTTAACATGCAGATGAACTGGCTTCATGCTTAAATTTTCATGCTTGATAGTGGATACATTATTGGCTCATACATTTGCATTTTACCTGTTCAACATTCCTATTGATTTTCTTAAACAGGAGCAACTATTTATGAAATTTGGGATTATATGGCATTCAGTGGGCAAGTATTCACTATACTTGTGGCACTGAAGTCTGTCAGCAGGTCCACCATGAGGGAATCTACAGCCCCTGAAATTTGCATTGATTACTTGGCTAGGTATGTAAGAAAATCTATGAAGTCATGTTTGTGCGGCTACCTCAAGTTACGCTGGAGTCATACGACATGCTCTTTTGGAGATATTTTTTCATCTTATTGTTAGGATCAGGTTCAATTTTCCTTACAATATGAGCCCATTAAAAGCTATAGTATCTCCGAGGGCAGGTATGGTGTAATCTGCATTTCCCTAAACTGCTACAATGAAGAAATTATTAACATAGTATGTGCCAGGTAAATACTTGAGGGAAAGTGGTCATAATCATAATTCAAAATGTGAGGGCTTTATTATTTGTAAATACTTTAATTAGATAAATTGTTTCCATATATTGTATCTAATTCCAGCTTCATCAAAGTTAGATGAGGTAAGAGAAAGGGCAAAGCAAAGTGAGATTCATAATAGGTTACTGGAAACCTAGGAAAGCACTCTAGGCCATTCACTATGTGCTTTTTGTGCAGCCCCTTGTATCCAGCTGCCTACTTGACATCTTCCTGTGGATGTTTAAAAGCCACTTCAAAATCAAAGGCCAAAGCTGAACTCTTGATTCCCCAAGCTGTCCTCATTTAGCTTTCCTCTCCCCAGTGAATGGTTTTGCCATCTGGCCAATTGCCCAAACCAAAAACCTAAAATTTATGTTTCATTCCTTTTTGTATCAACTCTTCCCCATGTCAAACCTATCGTCAGTTTGAGTCAACTCTAGATTTACATCTAACTAGTTCTCTTTGCATCTGCCACCTTGGGGAAACCTACCATGATCTTCCTCCTGACCATTGCAAGAGCTGCACCACTGCCCTGCCTGTTTCCAATCTTGCTTTTTTGCAATATATTTAAAATACTCTCACAGCAGTGAGAGTATTTTAAAATATAAGTCACCTATGTATGCCCTTCCAGTGGTTTCCCTGTGTGCTCTCTTTACTCTGGCTTACAAATCCTGCTGTGATTTGGACCATGCCTCTCTTTTTGTGTTTACCTCATTTCAAATCTTCTTTCCTACTTTTTGCTTTTGTTCTCAAACATGGCATATCTCTTTCTCAACTTCATGCCTTTGCCGTGGCCTTTGCCTCTGCTAGGAATGTTCTTCCCTCTGATCAGCAAGTGTCTGGCTCCTTGTCATCCACATCTGAAATGTTACCTCGAAAAGGCAGTCATCAGGCCACCTAATTTAAAATAATAGCCAATACTATCTGTCACACCACCCAGTTTTGAAACTCAGCCTAGCCCAGTTGTTGCTGCCTGAGTTTTTTCTTGCTTATGATTTTTGGTGTAGCATCCTATAGCCTTGACTAGAAAATATGCAGGGGCTTTACTTACCTGTTTCATTATTTTATCTCTAGTGCTAGCCATGGAATACACCCTCTATAAACATTTCTTGAATGACCATATAAATGTTTGCATTTCAAAGAATCAGGAAACCAGTGGAAGTTTCAAGAAAGAAATAATCTTTTAAACTAGAGAAGTGACCAGCAAACGTGAGGCCTAGGGGCAGCCTTATTTTCAAACAGGTGGGCTTTTGCTTTTCAAGCCATGTGGTGACAATGACCATCAGCTACCCTTGCCAAGAGAACTGACTCAGCTTGTGAGCTCCCTATACAGGCATGCTGTCTTTGACATTTTAAGTAATCTCTTTATCTTTTCCAGGATCAAGCTTTATTATTTCTGTGCAGGCTAAAATGAAATTTTTAGTGATTGAAGAGGAATAATGTGTTACAGGGATAAGTCTAGGAGAACTAAGGCCTGGGATTCAAATACTCCCTCTTAAGTTTGTATCTGAAACCACTCTGATGTTCTTTGTCTTCCTATGGAACTTGATGTAATGCTATTCTTTGGAGTGCACTCTTATAGTCAGATTGCCCATTGCATTCTAATTTCTTAAAAATTAGGTGTATCTTGCCTAGGTGTGAAGGACAGAGCCTGCAAAATATAGCTTCATGGAAAATTCTCCAGTTCTAGTATAAGGTAGTCATCCACTATATGCCCCATGGACATCATTAGGGAAGTTAATAGAACAACTTTGTTTCATCTACCTGCTTCATAGGGACATGCAAAGGAGCAACCTACGTCAGAACTCTTTGAGAGGAGGAGAATACAAATTCAATGTCTTCTTATAAGAAATAGCAATAGCCAAAAATACCCAAAAGACTCTTTTTGCAACTACTTTTCTCCCTAAATACCTTTTAATGTGTCGGAGGGAACTCTAACTTGTATTTTTCTGCTTCTCTTTTATTATTTCATCTGTAGCTTCGGCATTTTATTATGCAAAAAAATTCTCATTTTTGCACATGCTGTTGAATATAGTAGGGGAAATTATTGTTTTATGAGCTTACTATCTCAATTACTTTGCTTTTCATAAGTATTTTATATATGCCTCACGTATTAGCCCATCTGTTATTCACCAAGGTAATAACTATGTAGAAGGGAAAAATACTGTCATTTATATGTGTATGTTTGTGATGAGCTTTTTCTATTATTCTGATGAAATCCTCATGAGATTTTTCATGGTGTAAGTTTAGCCCATTTTCTTAAGTGCGGTTAAGCAGATTTCTATAATCATCCTTTCTACCAGACATAAGAGGCATACAGCCTTATTTTTTACTTTCCTGGGACTTAGGGTAAGTAGCAACTATTGGTACCCTAGGATAAGGTGTGCTTTTTGCCATTCAAAGTGAAAATTTAAGGTAACTGAAAAGGACCTTGTAGCTTCCACTGTTGATCACAAAAGGGTAACCCACAGCCATCAAAAGGCATATTTTGCTTCACAAACTGGTGAAACATTGGAGATCAGTGTAACCAAGTGGCAGCTTTGTCTTGCTCTGTGAAATCCACTTCTCTTCCACCAGTAATGCATGGGCTAGCCAAGCTTTGGAGAAAATTATTGTATTTTTCAGGTAATTGGACTCTCAATCAATGCTAAATATATTTATTTAATAGATCTTTATGGATGCCAAGTCTGTGAGTCAATTTAGTGGCTGAGACTAGTTGCTGAGAATCAGTGTTACTTTAGCAGTGTTACTTTGCATCAGTCTCAGAAAAAAAAAAAATAAACATTTCGACAGGACAGACATTCCAATTTGCTCCATCTGTTCCATTTCCTTGCTTTTGATGACCCCAAATCATTTTTCCCAGGAAGTCTGTTTGTTTAAATATTTTACTATTATGGTGATGGAATCCAGTTTCCACTAGCTGTTTGTTGCCTTGTGTCCTGCCTTGTCATTGAATCTGTTTTCTTACTCGTCATCTTAATTTTACTTGTGCTAGGGTCCCTTGGTTCCATTTCAGGAGAATCGTATTTGTTGATTGATTAATATATGTTTTCTGGGCAGATTAGGACACTACTACTACCCATTGGTTTGGTAGTCTTGCTATGTCAGAGATTTCACAGCAGAAGGCAAAGAATTTATTATTAAGAAATATAGACTGGGCCTGGTGCATGTAATCTCTGCATGTTGAGAGGATCACTTGAGGCCAGTCAGGAGTTTGAGACCAGCCTGGGCAATGTAGCAAGACCCTGTCTCTAAAGACATTTAGATGGGCAAGATGGCATGTGCCTCAGGTGCTGAAGTGGGAGGATCACTTGAGCCAAGGAGTTTGAGGCTTCAGTGAGCTAGGATCAAGTCACTGCACTCCAGCCTAGGTGACAGAATGAGACCCTGTCTGTCAAAAAGGATCTCTTCCAAAAAAACAAAAAAAAAAAAAAGAAAAAGAAAAAATATAAACTGAATTCTCAGTGACTACTTCCTCTTTATGACCCAAGTAATGGTTTTAAACTGTTAACAGTAGATTTAAGATCATTGTATTCATTATGCCATTGGATAAAAATCTGCAAATCCAGGATTTAGTTGCCAGTTGGGGAGGTGGAACTATATGAAAGCAACGACTTCTTCATTCAGTGATTCTTTTCTTGTGAGACAAGATTTATGGAAAAAGAAGATATGGCATGCACCATTTTTATGACTCACAATATAACTTAATTAGCTTACCAACAAAAATAGCACTTGGTCTCAGTCCATTTTCTGTTTCTATGACAGAATATCGCAGACTAGGTAATTTATAAAGAATAGACATTTATTTAGCTCATGGTTCTGAAGGCTGGAAAGTCCAAGAGCATGGCACTGGGCATCTGGTGAGGGCTTTCCTGCTGCCTCATGGCATAGTGAGAGGCATCACATGATGACATAGAGTAAACATCTAGTTCAGGTCTCTCTTCCTCTCCTGTGAAAGCCATCAGTCCCATCATAGGGGCTCCACCCTGGTCACCTTATTTAATCCTAGTTATGTACTAAAGATGCTACTTCCAATCAACATATGAATTTGGAAATTAAGTTTCCAACACATTAATTTGAGGTCACATTCAAACCATCAGTTTTCAACTAAATACTTCCCTCCATTGTTGCCACATCATGTTGCTTTAAAATATCATGTTCTTTTACTCTCTTTTCCTCCCCTCAAAAAGTACAAAAAAGGATGCCCAATAAATAATTGGTAAATGAGAAGCCTCAATTTTTATGCTTTTCTACCAATTCTGCATTCTTTTCACTATCTCTTAGTTGCTCAACATCAGTGATTTATCCTCTTTTGTATCAAAATATGTTTTCAGACAAGGATCAGAAACTTACCTTGAGGCTCAGAAAACTAATATGAGTTGCATGTGCTACTATGCCTAGGGACAAAAGTCTAAAACCAAAAGTGTTAAACTCTAATAAAATTAGTATTAGTCTTCCCTTCTAGTGGAACTAATCCTTTATCATCACCTTTAAATTACGTATAGTATCAGAACACTTTATTAGCTTCTACTGCTATCACTCACTCTGGTCTAAACCACGACCATTTGGACTACGCCTCCTAAATGATCTCTCTGACTGCTCCCTCTTTTATATTTTGACCACACAGCCAAAGCTCATGCTTTTAAAGTCAGGTCAAACCACAACTCTGATGAAACCCTTCTAGTGCTTTCTCATTTCTTTTGATAGAAGAGTGAATATCCTTACAATGACCTCCAAAGTCCTACATGACCTACTTCCTCTCTGTCCTCCTCTCCTCTCACTTCCACCTTTATTCATCTTCCTCTAGCCACATTCAAACCTAATTTGCTTGGCCAGGTAACTACGTAGTGTCATTAGGAGACTCAGGCATATGATGCTGGTTTTTTTTTTTTTTTGGAGTTTCACTATAGAAAAAAAGCTTGGGCATTATGTGATATACTTTTCTTTTATAAAGAGCCTCTTTGATATTCTCCCAACTTTGGGCTTTGCATTTGTTATTCCCTTTGTCTGGCAAGTCTTTCCATCAGATATTGGCATGGCTCACTTCCTTCATTTCCTTCATATCTCTATTCAAATGTCATTTTATCAGAAAGGCCTTCCTGACAACTCTATTTAAAATAGAAACGCTACATTTCTAGTGTGTCTTATTTGTTCATTCTCCATTAGTTTCTCCATATCCTTTATAAACAGCTGAAATGTACTATTGGTTTATCTGTCTGTGCTCCTCCTCTGGCCTGATTACAATGCAAATATGATGAGTTTAGAATTTGTCTGTTTATTGATCGCTACATCCTAGAGCTGTGTCTAAGACCAAAAGCTTCTTCAATGAATGAATGAATTGAAGATGGGTCACATCAGATTGGTTATTTACTTGGTAATATGGTTTTACAATGTGTCCCCACCCAAGTCTCACCTTGAATTGTAATCCACAGGTATTGAGGGAGAAACCTGGTAGGAGGTGATTGGATCATGGGGTGGTTTCACCCATGTTGTTCTCATGACAGTGAGTTCTCATGAGATCTGATGGATTTATAGGTGTTTGGAAAGTTCCTCCTTTGCTTGCTTCTCTTCCCTGCCACCTTGTGAAAAAGGTGCCTGCTTTGCCTTCCACCATGATTGTAAGTTTCCTGAGGCATCCTCAGCCAGGCAGAACTGTGAGTCAGTAAAATCTTTTTGTTATAAATTATGCACTCTCAGGCAGTTATTTATAGCAGTGTGAGAATGAACTAATATATTTGTTAAGGGGGATCTCTCCAAAAGCCTATAAAATTACACCAGGTAGATCAGACATATCCCGCATATATATTTTCTCATATAGGTAGGGATTTTTATGCTATATAGGCACATAAATCTATCCATTTAGGGATGTTGTCCAGAGAATTTCACTTAAGGTAAAAAAAGAAATAGGGAAGGGAAATTGATGTTAGACTCTTCACTTGTTTTAAAGAACTGAGCATCTAAAAAACATTGTATGTGCGATGGTTTATTATATACATTCCTTTCTAAAATAGCACATCTACATAGTTTTAAGCATAGTACCATGTTACCAAAGAAATTTTATAAATTTGGAGTTACGTGGAAATGCACATGGCCATAGGTATTGCTCATACAATATTCAGCTCTCTGGTTTAGGAATGCAGAGTTTGCATTCTGTTCATGTGTACAGGACAGAATGTGGAACTATACAATGTAATTTAATTCAAGAAGGTGATCATTGCTTTTTAAGAAAATCACATAATGGGAGAAATTATGTCTTTGATATAGACATTTAGTCAGTCACCACTAGCAATATTATTTTATTTGTCTTCATGAAATCACATTTTCTGAGAAGCTTTGTGGGTAGCTCTTCTAGAAGATCGCACCTTCTCTGTGTGCAGCCTGGTCCTGTGGACAACTAGGGTCTTAGATGGACATGATTTATGCTGTTGAACTCCCTGGCATAGGGCTTTTGAGAGGAATACAAGTCTGTACTCATGCTGATAGAACAAGATGCCATCAGGTATAGAGCTGAAAAGTAAGATTTTAACTTAAAAAATTGGAATTTGCAGATGCTAAGCTTCTCATTGTCAGAATAGTCTACAAGCTGAATTTTGTAACTGGGCTAAGGCAGCAAATCCAGGGAGGCCAGAGGAACCATATAGCAGCTTTTGAGAATTTCACCTGACTTGAGTTACCAAATTCCTTAAAGTATCTGGGAGACAGGGCCCTAGTTTTCTCATCTAGAAATGTGGTTATTAGAATAAATGGTCCAAAGTGGCCCTTCCAGCTCTGATGTTTGTAGTCACTGTTATTAAAGAGAGTGGGCTATACCTGCTTGAGGAAAACCTAGGGACATATTAGAGATAAAGAGAAAATGATTTAAGGGATGGAAAAAAGCAGTTGTGAGACAAACGCAATGGCAGTGTTAAATAGAAGAAAGGAGAGGTACTAAACATCAATTCTCTAATACATGTAGAGTTACCTATTATAGCTGGAGACTCTATTCTTTCATTCACAGTGACAACAGGAGTGAAAGGGAATGGAATGAGATTCTCAGGAATGCTGTGGACTTTCTTTTTTTAACCTTTATTTTAGGTTTGGCGGTACATGTGAAGGTGTGATACATAGATAAAAGCATGTCACGGGGGTTTGCTATACAGATTTTAAGTGATGAAATAAGCCCAGTACCACCCAATAGTTATCTTTTCTGTGAGTTTTCCTTCTTTTTTTTTTCAGTGTGGGAGCAGATTTTGCTCTGTTGCCCAGGCTGCAGTGCAGTGGTGTGATCTTGGCTCACTGCAACTTCTGCCCCCTGGGTTCAAGCGATTCTCCTGTCTCAGCCTCATGAGTAGCTGGCATTACAGGTATGTGCCACCATGCCTCGCTAATTTTTGTATTTTTTTTTTTTTTTAGTAGAAATGAGGTTTCACCATATTGGCCAGGCTAGTCTTGAACTGCTGACCTAAGGTGATTCACCTACCTTGGCCTTCCAAAGTTCTGGGATTACAGGTGTGAGCCACCACACCCAGCCTCTTTTCTATGGACTTTCTAAAGGGAAAAATAGATTAACATTTATCTGGTTTGGATGCTTTGGGTATATTCTACATGGAAGCAGCTGGCTTGCCTTGCTGACTATTCTAGTTCTTCCTGCACTACCCATTAAAGATTTATGTGTATGATATACCAGTGGCAAGAAAGACCATCAATTCTGTCTGTATTACCAAACACCTTGCAAATTTTCCTGGCCAGGCTAGTACATAGTGTGATGTGGGACTCCCTGAACTTAGAGTACAGGCATATGATACTGTTTTTTGGGAGTTGCTCTATAAAGAAGCTGGGGCATTACGTGTTATGCTTTTATTTAAAAAAAGGCGTATTCAGACTTCATCAATGGCTTGCCTCCTGCTAACTAGGCCATTACCTCCTGCTAACTAAGCCAAAGTCTGATCTTCACATGCTTGCTTTCTGTGGCTGTAGCTGTGTGGAAAATGCTGCCATGACTCTAGAAAACTGTTCACTTAACCTTTTTATGCTACTACTTTCTTTCTATAATGCAAAAAATTTTTGTGATAATAAATAATTCTATTAATTGAACAGTTCACGCATTGCCACCTAGATAAATGACTTTCTGAATAAGGTTTTGGCAGAGAAAAATCAATCTCCATATGCTTACAGCTCCTTGGGGACCAAAATCATCATTAGGTAGTAGTAGTTTCTTGGCTGAGCTTCATGATAATGACATACATACATCTGAATGATTACCATGAGCAAGAGACACATATTCTTATAGGACCAAGTCTGGGTACATAATAGCTCTGAAGACCATGAGCACACATCATTTTTCATCTCTCTCTCCCCAGTCTATGCTGATACAAAATCATATTGCCAATATCCTGACCTGCATGACTGCTATGGGGTTTTATGCCATGCAACTTCATATGTACTTCCAGATGTCTCTTAAAATATTATGCAGTTCTACTTACATTCCCAACATATGTTCTTGATTGCCTGTCCTTAGGAACTAGCTCTGGGAAACCCTTTTTCTTCTAGAGCAGAAGAGAATAAAAATAACCTCTTTTTCATCCAGATACAAAGGATGTTTGCCTATGTGTGTGGGTGTGGGAGTAGAATTAAAAGTATGAGTTTAGGATTTCTTTTTTTTTTTTTTTTTTTTGAGACGGATTTTCAATATTGTTAACCAGGCTGGAGTGCCATGGCACGATCTTGGCTCACCGCAACCTCCGACTCCTGGATTCAAGTAATTCTCCTGCCTCAGCCTCCCGAGCAGCTGGTACCACAGGCGCACGCCACCATGTCCAGCCAATTTTTGTATTTTTAGTAGAGATGGGGTTTCACCACGTTGACCAGGATGGTCTCCATCTCTTGACCTCGTGATCCACCCACCTCAGCCTCCCAAAGTGCTGGGATTATAGGCATGAGCCACTGCGCCCAGCCTGAGTTTAGGATTTCAAGGTCTCTGAGTTGTACTGTCATTAGAAGGAGCATGCCCACTTTTAGTAAATATTTTCTGAGTGTCCAGGTTCTTCTATGCCGGAAATGCCTTCCCTGAAAGTTCTAGAGGGAGCCTGGGAAATCACTGCATGAGGATGTGGCCACTGGCGTTATGAAGCAAAGGGTGGAAATTCAGAATCCCACTCCCTCTCTGAAACCCTGCTTCCTCTTTGATGGTCTAGAGAGCCTCCCTGCACTGACTGCATTGATATCAGTGGATGAAGTAGATAAGGATGGGTTGGGTAGAGGTCCTCAAAATATTTTCCTTGGACCACTTCTATTGAAACAGCTGGGGTATCTGTTATAAACCAGATTTTTGGCCTTTGCTCCAGACCTTATGAATCAGAATATCTATGGGTGGGACCAGGGCATCTCCGTTTCAAAGAAGTTATTTTTCATATACAAATATCTGAGAACCATTGATCCTTGGGTATTCTTAATGGAGAAAAATTAAGGTTTTGTTTATTTTTAATTATTCTTCTACTGTGTATAGTTAATCAGGCACAACTTTAATTGTACTCTTTTGTACATAGCAATATGTAAAACATTTCAAGATGTTTTTAACCACGTTCATTCTTTCATGGCTGCTTCTGAATTTGGTCATGCTTTTCCAGTTTTTTGGAGCAATTTCTCAGCTTTAAAAATTGCTCTTTCTGCTATCAGCCACCTTGGCTGCCATCAGGAGACTCTTCTAGGCTCCAAAGTAATGTGGTATTTCTCCTACTCTCTTGTCAGAGAATTAACTTAGAATTGATAGGGCTGTACTTTCCAGTTGGGATAACTTCTTGTTATCATACAGAATTGTGTCAAGTCACTGTAATTCTTGGTAAGATGCAGTACTGGATTAATTTGGGATTTGGAAAGTGTGGCATAATTAAAATGGTGACAGATTCTTTGAGAGGTGGGGTCTATGCACCTCATTATGAATCCGAGCTTTGATAAATAAGTGTGGTACCAGTTATGCTGTACCAGTTTCCTTGCCAAGCCAGTTTCTATTTCCTTTATTATGGAACATGCTCTTTAGGAGCCATCATGGATAGGCTTCCTGCCAAGATGCCAGGAATGAGTGAAACCATCATGGATCTTCCAGATAAGCTCAGTCTCTGCTTAAAATCATGGAAGAACCTCAGCCTCATGGAGCAGGGGAATTAAGCCCTATCTGAATTCCTGACTTGTAAATTGTGAGAGATAATAATAAAAAGAGGTATTAAGACTTTAAGTTATGGAGAAGTTTGTTATGCAGGAATAAAGTGGAGGAAATTAGATAACCCTATTTCCATATTAGCTTACTCTCATCTCTACATTGGGTTTTGTTTTTACCTCTGAAGAGAAAGTCAAAAACCAGCAGCAATATGATTACCCAATGAAATAAATTTATAACATTCTCACTGGAACAACATAAATTGTATACAACTCAAGTAAAACACATGCTTTATCTAATGAGCTCAGAGCAGTTTAAGGAATGTTTTTGATTTATAAAGCAACATATTTCCTAGTATTTAAAAGGGAAATGAATATAAATTGAACTGAATATATAATAGAGGAAACAGACACTGAGATATTAAATGAATTGCTTCAATTCTTAGCAAAGTGGGTTAGTAACATGTTCATACACAGAACTAATTTATGTGTAGACCACTGGCCTTTAAACATCTTTGACTGTGATCCACAGAAATAAATACATTTTACCTGGACCTGGTACACATATACCTATATCTCCTCATGACTTACCTTTCATGTCTTACCTTTATTACATATAATGCACTCTAAGATTTTCTATTTTTTTTTATTTTAAAAGATACTGGCCAAAGATACTAAATTTCATGACCCAATAATGGCTTACAATCTACGATACAAAAACCACTGTCCTAGACGCCAAGACTCATGGGGCCAGGGACTCTGTCCTATTCATTACTGTGTACACAGTGCTTAGAAATCTTTGGTGTGTAGTAGGTACTCAAGAATTTAATTAATGAATGCATTTCTTGATATTAAATATTTCCAATTTATGAAAATGGGAAGGATTTTAATTGAAAGTCAGGAAATCCAGGGTCAACTCTTGACTCTTGAATCATTGTATATCCTTGAGAAGTAACTCCAATTCTCAATTTTCTTACCTATAAAATAGAACTTGTGATATCTGGTACTCATGAGGACAAAATAAATTCATGAATATACCACTACTTTGAATAAAAGATATAAAAATGCAAATGACAGGTGAATGTATTTGTTACTTATGCACTTTAAAAAGCCAGAAGATGTTATATAAAATCTTCACTTTGTTACATGATACCACTTCACTGATTTTGATTAATTAGGGAAATATTGCTGAAACAATGAGGTCTGAATTTAGACTTTTTAAAAAAAAGTTTATTTAAAATTTTATTGAGTAACAAAATATTCCAAAAATGTTCAAACACCTGTCTTGTAGTACTAATTGGGTTACTGTCAGATTAGCATACTGAGTAATAGTTTAACAGATCTGCTGTGGTTGCAGTACATTGTTTTTATGTAAATGGATATTTCTGAATTTCTAACAAGAGACTTTGTTGGAGAAAGTGCCCTTGTTATCCCTTCTGGAATTTATTAATTTCCGGCATCTGTATTAGAAAATTCTGCCATTTCTAAATTACTGAGGTCTGGATATATGTGATTTTGAATAATGTCTGTGGAACACTTATGGACTCTGCTAAATTGTTCTAATAACAACCAAAAGTTCTGAGCTAGCAATAGGACAATTTTGCTGGGATAATCTTTTTTTAAAATTCTCCCTGAAAACCCTGCCAAGGACCTAGCATTATGAGAACTTTCCCAGCTTGCTCTCTGGGAGAGGCTGCATGATACAGTGGTTAAGTGCACTGGCTTTGAAATCACTAGAACTGACTCTGAATTCTGGTTCTGCCATTTTTAAAATGTGTGACCCTGGGTGAGTTTCTTTCCCTTAAAAGGTTGGAACATTGATTAAGATAGCACACACATGCACACATGCGTGTAAAGTATTTAGCACCGTACCCAGCATATGAAAAACACTCAACAAATGAAAGTTCCTGTTACCTGTTGTTGTTATTTGTAATAGTTATGGACAGTTCTCTCTGGTGTGGATTAGGTAGCTGTTAAGATTAGTCTGCTAGAGAAGAGCTTTGTTTGCTCAAGGAATAAATGTATTTCTCTAAGATCCAAGGAAAACAATCTCACAGGCTTTGCCATGCCCTGAAGCTCAACTTTTGTGACACCTTGGAGCTCAGCTGGAAAGACAGGAACGTGCAGCCTGTCCCTGAACACGTGCTCTCAGTCTGTCAGTCTTCTCTCTGTTTCCTGGGGAAGGGCTTCCCTGTTAAATTCTGTACTTTGGTGGAGAAATTGGGGCACTAATGTGATTGCTCACCCTGTGATGCTGAGCTATTTTGAAGTATCCTTTGTAATCAACTCAAGGCAAAATTGTGAAGCAGTCATTTGTCTCTGTCACTTTCTGTCCTCCCTCCCCCACTCATGGCTCCAGTTCTTTTCTTCCCCCTCATCCCATGTCAGTGAATTGCTTCTACTTCATGCTGCAAGTTAGCTGAAAATGGCTTAAAAAGATGTCCCCTTCAGGTACATTTGTGCTTTAGAGAACTCTAAAGAATTAAATCAGTGATTCTCTAAGGATAGTGTTTCAGACATTTGCAGGCCAGTAGCAGAGAGAATTTGGGACTGGGAACTATCCTAGTATCCTTCAGTTCACACTGCCTTTTCAGCTGCGAAAACATTGTGTCATTGAAGTAGGAGGAAGGTCTATTCCAGCATTCTCCAAGGTTTGTTCCACAGGATGTTAGTTTTACTGTGACAAAATACTTCTAAAAGTATTTTAACTTTGTTAATTCTTAACAAAGTTAAATATGTTTTCTTGCTGTAGAAACATGTATAGCACATGCATGTTAAAGGAAATGCCGTTAACTTTCAAGGAGGTATTAAGAATGTAGCATTTTCCATTGTTTTTTATTATCTTCCCCTTTTAATTTTTCATGAAGCCCTTTGGCATCTATGTGACGTGGAATATACTTTATAAAACACTAATCTAGTCCAGTTCCCTAGTTGAATTAGTAAAATGAGGCAGAAAGCAATAGAGTAACTTATTCAGTTATCTATTAAATTGATATAGTACAGGACTAGAAACCAGGTTATCCAACTCCACAACATTGTCAAACCCCTAATTGCAGCTATGGATTTAATGTCTTTCTTCCCTGCTAGACTGTATGTACTGCCCAAACAGAAACTTTGACTTGTTTGCTCCTTACTGTATCCCCAGCACCTAGCACAGTACCTGACGCATAGTGTTTAAATCCATACTTAGAAAGATCAACTTGAGATTGTTCATGGGGACATACACGTGTTGCCTGTTCTTGGCAGACTGATCCTGACTACAATGCTATGTGTGAAGGAGTTAGTGCTGAGTTCCATACTTACACTGAGAATATGTGGTCCCAGTTCCACTGACACTGAACCTGTTGAGGTGCAGTCTGTGTGTGACAACGTTCTTCTGGGGTTGGAACAGGACGATGTGAACCTTGGGTGCAAACAAACAGCCCAAGACCACAAAGCCACTCAGGCTGACAGAGATGCACATGGTTGTTGTCTGCACCTACAAGAGAAGGTTGGCTAGTAAGTGTCTGGCTGTACATTCAGTCAAATGGCCAACTAAAGAGAGTGCTGAAACAAGATCAAAATGAAAAATCCAAAATAATCGATAGCTTCGTTCTTATTATAGCCAAATACAGTATTTTTTTGGATCATCTATGTTTGGGGTAGTCTTGGAAATATTGCTTAGGATTTATAAGCAAACACCATTTGCGTGGGGCACTTCTGAATGCTTGCCAAGACTTCGCATGGATTTTCTTGTTTGTTTTCTTTATATTTTTATAAAGATATTTCTGCAAAACCACAGAAGTTGGAATCTTAAATAGTAAAACATATTCAATGATGAAGTGGCCAGATTGCTGATGATTTCAGTCTATGAACTTGGCTTGTTTAAGGTTCACTATATTATTTTAAAAAACTGTGTTTTCACATTTTTCTATGTCTCTTGCTTGCTGGAAGCTCTGCCTGTCACTACTGGTTTCTCTGTTCTTCACCGGGGAACTCTATCATCTTTCTTCTGTGATACCTTTTCTTTTGCTTATTTTGTTGGCATCTCTCTGGAATTTTGATGCATCAGGTACTCACTGTTCAATCTTCATATTCTCTAGGCTTCCATACACCCATTCTCTGCAGATAATTTTTACTTCTCTCTCTTTGTTTCCCCTCAAAGTTCTCCAGAACCAGGGTTTATCATGTCTTCTCATTCTCATTCCAGAGTAACTTTAGATTTTTTTTTTCCTTTTCCCTTAGGCATATGCTGTTACAAAGTAGCATAATTTCAAATGCCCTAAATGACTTCAGGCATCTATAAAACATTTCTGTAAGTGTCTGACCTTCCTGTCTAATCAAGCAAAGCTGAAGACTGAACACGTAACTGGAGAAGCCATATAATTTTAGAAGGCTTCCTTTTGTTTTTGGTTTTTGTAAACATTCAGGCTACTCTGTGGCATAGTTCTTTAGACCTTTGACTTTAAATGCTGAAAGCATGATCCATCCTCATCGTTCTAAAGTTCTTGTCTCCCTTCACTAGTCCAGTGCTGTTCAACTTGGGGTTCCCAATTGCAGGCTTCTTTCTTGTCAGCTTCTCAGAAAACAGGCTGCTATCTGATTCTATGATGCAAAAGCCTTCATAAATCTCAGATCATTTGTTTTCTACATATACGGGAAATATGATGTTAGAATTGTCCTCTTTCTGTCTCAGTTCCTGACTCTGACTCTGAAGCCAGTGTGAAGGATATCAGAGATCACGGGAGGGAGAGACAAATCCAAATGTGTGAAATTTCCAGGGAACCTTTTCTGAAAGCATTTCTATAACTCTTGAATCTACTCATACACTTTAAGATATTACAAGAATTTGTGAGGAGAGGCATTTAGGAGGAGGGGATCTTGGCTGTACTGTGATTTTTGTCTCTTCAGCGAAAGCCTAGCAATGAGTGCTTCAATGCGGCCACTTACAAAAAGTCAGGTGTTTCTGCAGGAACAGTATGCCCTGGATTGGGGCCTGATTTCTGCCTTGGAAATCTAGAAGGTGGGAAAAGGCTGGTTGCTCTAGTGACATTGCACAAAACTTGCTACTGTCTTGAGGTAGACTTTTGTTCTGAGAACTTATTACAGAAAAGGTTATGTGAATTGTATGGATAGTCAAGATGGGCCGCGCAAGAGCCATCATGCATGGTCTTGGGCCTATGTAGAGTTGCCTGGAGACCTTCACAGAAAGAGGCTGGAGGTGGGATAGCTGGATGCCCTGGGAATGAGCATGGAGCCACCAGAGACAAATCATAATAGAGAACTGCCAGCCAACTCACTCAAGTTCCTGCAGGGAGAAAAGGCCACAGGGTAACTTTTGAAGATCACATGAAAAATGAAAACAACCTCTAGTCATCTTCCAGGCATCTGAAGGATGTATCTTTAACCATATGTGGACTTAGAGATCATAAAGTCATCTAGCCAAGGTCATGAATGTTTTTTCTCATTGTGCTTTTCAGAGCACCAGAATGGAGCCTCACATCTGGTGAACATTTGGTATTTGAGTGTGTCAACAGGAATTTCCATCCCAGGGTGAGGGATGATTACCCTTACTAAATACTGAAGAGTTAATGGAAGGAGCACTAAAGTTGCATTTTTACCATAGTATGTGCACCATGTTTATTCAGTATACCTGCTATAAATTTGAAACACCTTTTATTTATTGAATATCTCAAATATCAATCTCACAGTTTCAGCTATCCAGTTCCTTCAGTAAGTCACACTATTAAAAGTCTGTTTTTATCTGTAATTCTGTGTTGACTGTATACCACCAGTTCATGATGTTGTTTTCATCTTTGTTGAGCTTGCAGCAATGCTTGATACAGTTAATCACTTCCCTCCTTTTAGCTTCCTGAACACATCTTTCCCTCAGTGGTTGTTCTTTATCTTAGTTATCTCTTCTACCTTAACTTTAAGTTCCCCAGAGCCCAGGTTTGGACTCTCTTTCTTCACCATTCCATTGAGTTTCATGGCTTAAATATTGATGATGTCCAAATACTTATTACTGGTTTTGACCTATATACGTTGAGCTTCTAGAGTTAAATATCCAACTGCCACCATGACATATTATTTTGGTAATGAAATAGGCATAGCATAATAATGTAATCAGAATTTGGTCCCTTTCCCCAAGTATCCCTGTTTGAGCAAGTCACACCAAATGCCACCCAGTATGAAAGCCAGAGACCGTCCTTGATTTTACCATTGCCCTCACACCCACACATCCAGTCCAACAGCAGATTCTGTGGGAAAATTATTCTGCATGAAACTCTCAAAAGTGATTTTGTGAGCAAGGCTCTGACTGCCTTTGTTCCAGAATGTCTTTTCAACGATTTTGTGTAGCAAAGAGCTTTAGAAGATAGAGACAGTGCCTACCTCTAGAACAAAGGGCAGCATACTATTCATTATAAAAGATTCAGGTTCCCTAGTCTCAGAGTTCCTCTCCTGTGATGTAACCCACTGACGGTACAGGGGTCACCTGGACTACTTTGTGTAGCCCTGTGAGAAGTGGCACTCAGGAAACCTGTGCAAACACTGACACTCTGGCTACTGCTATTGCTGTGAGCCATAAAGTCCTTTAGGTTAGCATTAGTAAAACTGTGGTAGGCGAACTTGTTACCTTGTAAGTGCAGTAAAATCTCACAGTCTTTGACAGTTTTGGCAATGAGGATGGAATGCCAACAGACACATGGCCTTTTCAGAAAGAAAGTATGAGGGCCTCAATGGCTGATAAACAGGATTTGAGGGAAGGTGGTGGGAATCAGTAGCAAACATGTTGACTAAATTGTATTGTTAACCAGGAATAAAAAGTGTTCCACTTTATTGCCTGCTAAGGAGGAAGATTTGGGGATGTGGTCGAAGGTTGAGTAACAGGAAGAAGGTTCGAACACAGCTGCTAGACTGATGCCCTGGCTGTTGTTAACTCTTCTCTGGAGGGTAGAGTGGGGCGAATTTCCTCCCCAGTTGGATTCAGGTCCACCTGATTCTAATAACTAGTAGTAACATTTGTTCTGGATAGGCAGAAAATTCCACTCTCTTTTACATAAAAATTGCAGAGACGTGTACCTACACTGAGCATAGAGAGAGAGAGACTTTCAGAGAAGGTAGAAGCCAGATGAATAATTCAAACTTTCACTGGTTTCCTTGGTAGGTTGAGGCCTCAGGGCACGTATGCTTGTTAAGGAAGAATGGCAACAGCTGTGCCATTGAAGAATTCATCCCTGCTGTAGTCCCTTATTCCAAACTTAGATCCATTCTAAGATGACAGTCAAAGGATTCAGAGTTTTTTTGGTTTGTTTTGTTTTTTGTTTTTCAGTGGAACTTAGCTTTCTGGGAAACTATAGGTGAGGCACTGACTTGTATTTGGGTGCTTACTCACCTGGATTGGTTTGCAATGCTGACAAAGAATGAGAAAGGGATGCAAAAACATCTAGACAAATTCCTGCCATCAGTGACAGCCCTTATGTTAAAACAAGGCAAGACCCTAAGAGATATTATCATGATGAGAGCGCAAATGCCCTGTTAAGTTCGTATCAAAAAGAAGCAAGTCACACTTGCTGTGTGAGTCAAGACCAAATTAATTAAGTGCACAAGCCACAAGTTTCAGCCAAAAAGCTGTAGGCTCTGGCTTCTTAGTCAATGGGTCACCAATGTTGAAGCGCATGGTGACAGTAATGATCTTATTTCATGATTCAGTCTTTTGAGTGCACAAAAATATTGGACCTTCAATATGGTTGAGCCATAGGTAGCTGCTGGGTGCTTAAACTGAAAATAAATGTATCTTCTCTATTGGCAAGGAGTTGCTCTCTCACTGTGCTGCCCTATTCCCCCCTCTCTCTCTATCCTAATTTCAGTGGTTTTAAGGAAAATATTACTTAAGACTAGATTAAAATTTCCCCATCCTGAAGGGTGGGTGAAGTTCATACACACCAGACTAAGTACGCTGAGGAACTTCAGAGAGGGGAAGAACTCAATGCTTTATGCCTTGTTGGTGATAGACATATAAATTACCATCCTACCTATCAGGGGAAAGGCAGAGGTGGTGCTAGTGTGAAGCAAGTAAGGCACTAGCCTGAGATACAAATTTAAGGAGGCATCCAAAATGCATTAATCAAGACAACAATGCAATATTTTTAAAAATCAAAAATAATGCTAAGCCCATGATGAACACAATGTCAACATTGTAAATAAGGATAGGACCAATAACAGCACCATGCTTTGGTATATTTAATCCTAATGCAAAAAGAAAACAAGTAATACTGATCTTCTGAGTACTGCTTGTGCAGGTGTCCTAGCCTACTCTGCATTGCCTTGTAGTAATCAGGACTTGGCTGGGTGTGGTGTCTCACATCACTAATCCCAGCACTTTAGGAGGTCAAGGTGGGCAGATCACCTGAGGTCAGGTGTTTGAGACCAGCCTGGCCAAAATGGTGAAATGCTGTCTCTACTAAAAATACAAAAATTAGCCTGGCATGGTGGCGGGCACCTATAATTCCAGCTAATTGGGAGGCTGAGGCAGGAGAATCGCTTGTGCCCTGGAAGCAGAAGTTGCAGTGAGCCGACATCACGCCATTGCCCTCCAGCCTGGGTGACAAGAGCGAAACTCTGTCTAAAAAAGAAAGAAAAGAAATCAGGACTCAAGGAACCTATACAAGTGCCGATACTTTGGCTACTGCTATGGCCATGAGTAATAAAATTATTTGTTTCTGAATCAAGAATCTTGTGTCTTCTGGCATGAGCATCCTGAAACTGTGGCAGCCTAACCTGATAGTTTGCAAGCAGGGTAAAAACCTTTCACAGTCATTGACAGGTTCTACCTCTACTTCTAACAATCTTCATTGTTAATATCCTACTGCAGGATGATTCTGACCCCAGTACCCACCTCAACTTCCTAACCAGTCTCCCCATTTATGCCTTTGCCTTTTTGTCATGTAGTAATAGAGTCTTTATAGCAGCTTGTTTTTTTCCCCCTAAAATTTGATATCATAAACTCCCCTGCTTAAAAATCTTTCAGTGATTTTCCTTTCCACATAGAATAAAATCTAAACTCTTTGTTATGGCTTATAAATTCCTACATGATTTAACTCTCCTGCCTATTTCTCATATCAAATCACTCTTCCATTTAGTCATTAAACTGTAGTCATATGCTTTTCTTTTCTAAGACATTTTATTTAAGAGTGTTTGAACTTGCTGTTCCTTCTGCATAGCACATAGAATTCCAATGTTTGGCTGCTTCCCTTCAGTGGAATATTTTCTTCAGTGGAATATTATGAAATAGGTACTAGCAAAGTAGGGATGACAAACTTTTTTTAAAAGAATTTGAGATATAATATATATTTTCGAATCTTCAAAATAGTCAACATGGGAAAATAGCAATTTCTTTGGAAGTATTTTAACCTTGTCAAAATTCTGGATTCAATTATCAAGTATCTGCCTACTGTAGGTAAATTGTTTTATCTACTCCAACCCCCAAAAGAATCTAGAGTCTTGACGCTCCAAATATCGTCCTTAGTCTAGCAGCATCTCCATGTCCTGGGAGCTTGCTGATATCTAGATTCTTGGTCCCCATCCTTTCTTACTGAATCAGAATCTTTAGTTCAACAAGATCCTCAGGTGATTTGCATGCACGTTAAAATTTGAGATAAACTGCAGTAACCTGCTTTTCAAGGCAATTAAAAAAAAAATCCCATTACAGCATTCACTACTGAATGAGCCTGCATTTTCATTCATTCATTATTTACCCTCCATCTCCATCTTCCACTCATTCCCCACTAGGCTGTAAGTTACAAAAGAGAAGATAAGTCCTCAAATATTTTTTGGAAGACATGAACAAAACACTCAGTAATTACTATAAATGAATTCCTTGATGGATAACTTTCCACTCAAACATGGCTCCATTTTTATCTACACAATTTAAGCTATGTATTGGATGCCAACGACTCACTGTTTGATTCTTAAACCACCTGAGAAGGGTTAGTTGTGATATAGCAGGAGATGACTTGGATAATCTCTTAAAGATCCTTTGAATTTTTTATTCTTACTGAATTTCTTGTTTGCTCTGTATTGAATTCCTATAATAGCTTCAATTAGTCCTCCTTGATCTAGACTCTACTCTTTCAAATCCAACCTTCAGATGAAGGATATGTCTGTGGTACACTATGAAGGGCATTGATTTGAATCAGAAAAACTACTATTTCTTAACTGTGCCACCTGGGGAGTTAATTATCCTCTGTTTGCTCCTCTCTCTGATGGATAATAAAATTTGCTTCCAAATTTCATCAAAAAGAAGATAAGGATAAGTGAGCTCATGTATTTAAAACATCTAGCAGAGCAAGTTGATCAGGAAGCTTGCTTTCCGTCTTCGCTTTCATGTCACTTTTTTTGCCCAAGCAAATAATCAAAACAAAACAAACTCAAGACCTCAAAGCCCTTAAACATCTAAATGAACCACCCCCCTCCCCCCACCCAACCCACTTTCCACCTGAGTAAGACTGATAATGGCTTCCTTCTTGTTTCATTCCGGTCTTGTCTGAGGAATATTTCCTATATTCTCTAGCTACCTTAGTTGCATTTGCCCACCAAGGTTACCGGGTAAAAATTCCATCTTCAAGAAGTAATCCTGGAAAGATCACGTTCTTACTCATATAACTATCATGGAGCCCACAGGTATTTAGAGTTTATTTCTTCAATTAATTATAAACTATTCTGTGTTTATAATTCTTGAATTCTTTCTTGTTTAATATCTTTCTTCCAGCTAAGATATAAACTTTGTGAAGACTGGAATCATGCTTTATGTTTATTTATAACTCACAACGGGTGGCAAAGTACTGAGTTGTAAACCTTGTTGACTGTTTGATGCTCAAAATTTTTTCAGCTGCTCTAAAATTATTGCTGCTGATTCTGTCTGAACCACATGATTTTCCTCTGGGAAATTTTAAATCTCAGTCTTGTTCTGGACTTTCTGGAGCAAGGGTCCCAAGTTCAAATTCTTATAGAGTCTATGAAAGTTCATAAGTGAGAGGGGCCAGGTGTGAGAATTCAAGAGATCAGTGGGAGACAGGGGCAACAGAAGCAAGAATGCTGCCTTCGGGGTAAGCGCTACTCAGATCCAGCTAATTGCTGAATGTAGGAATTTGGGATCACATTTTAACTTTGTTAAGAGAAATAAAGAATCTGGATATTTATGTAAAGTTTCTCAAATTTCTAACTTTGACAAATATTTCAAAACATTTCATGCAGGCCCAACTAGACATATTGGTGGGACAAGAAGAACATGTGATTCCTTAGGGCGTGGTTTTCAATCCTGGCTGCAGATCAGAGTTACCTAGTAAGCTCTGAAAAATCCTGATGTCCAAGCCACAGGCCAGGCCAATTAAATGAGAATCTCTGGGGCTGTGTCCCAGTTATCAATATTTTTTTAATGCTACCCAGCTGATTCAATATGCAGCTAAATTGGAGGCTTCAGTCTACCTTTCTCTTTTCTTTTGTAAACTTCGGATTGGCATTATTTGTGAGGCCTCAGATGATCTTAGTGTCACTGGATACCTTAATTATCAAGGACCTTGAAAAACTCTGTTCCACAACCTCTGTGCCATTGGCCTAATGACGTCTATGTGGCGAAAGCTCTGGTGTCTTCAGCTAATTCCATTCAATCAGTTGTTCCACTCTATTGCTATCATGTAAAGAAAAAAGTCATATTTTTTTCTGTGTCTTAGAAGTAAATGCTAATTCACTGAATGAAATTAAATTTTTATAATGTTATTTATATTTATTCTCAATAGTATTTTCTGCTGTGTCATTTTTTTAAACCAGCTCTTTTGAGAATGAATTAGTTTCAAATCATATGTCCAGGACAAAATAATTCGTATTGTAACTATCTTTGCAGTCCTGATACTAAAAATCATGTCTGCTAAAAGTGGCTTCCTAAAAGCTTAAAAACAAATATCTGCAGATCTATGGGACTAGACATATCCATAAAGACAAAAGATAGAGATGGGGCATTACAATACGTTAACCGTAGTTCTCCATATTAATCTCCAAATTCTAACATTCCAACTCCCCTGTGGTTCATATACTCTGCTCTTTGACTTTGCCAATCCAGCTCTGATGTTTCCTCTTCTTAAAGATTTTCCAAAATTTGTATAGGTAGTCTTGCCCCACGACATTGAACTTGTGTTCTTCATCTTTATTGTTCATCGCTTATGTAGCCCACAGGTTTCAGTCACATGGTTATGAATAATTTAAAGTGACTAGACACAATATTCTTCACCAGCATCTTGATCCCATGCTTTAAAGGATTTGTCTTTCATTTTTTAACGAAGCATTTATCTATTTTAATTGACAAATAACAATTGTGTACATTTATGTGCAACATAATGTTTTAAAATATGTATACATTATGGAATGGCTAAATAGAGCTAATTAACATATGGCTTACTTCACGTACTTACCATTTTTTACAGTAAGAGCTCTTAAAATCGACTCTGAGTGATTTTCAAGAATGCAATGTAGTCACCATGTTATACAACAGACCTCTTGAATTATTCTTCCTATCTAACTGAAATTTTGTATCCACTCTGTCTTCATTTGGGGCTGCAATTTTCTAGATTTTGGCAATGTACGAATTGCTGGTAAATGGCAGATTTGAGGATTTTTACAACCTAGGAAGGCATTTCATTCAGTTTGTGAAGTCACTGTGTAGCAAAGAAACCATTATGCTTCTGGAAAACTTTATGACAATATAAGAAATATAGAGAATAAAAAACAAATGCTTGAAGAGAGAAACATTCCTATACTCACTCATTGTAAGACACTAAAATCAGAATTATAAATGGAAACGCAACTGATGTGGCATTTTAGTAATTTGAACAATTATGATGGAATGATGAAGTTTCTTTCAAAAGGGATGTGATAATTATAAGGGATCCCAGAAATTTAAACTCTAGATTACTAAGACTCAATTAATGTTAATTAGGTTACCTGGATATGTGTAGTAAAATTTTTAACTAGTTAAAGGAAAATATATGTGTATATATAACTAAGGCTATAGAAAAGGCATAGAAAATTAACATTGTATTTTAATTTGTTTTAGAGAAGTAATGACGCATGGGTGAAATTTTCTATCTTTAGACTTCTCCTGGCTTAATGTTGCAAGTGTATTTTAATTTATAGATTGATTCATGGTAGCCAAGTCTTCCTATATCTAATTTGAAGTATTCTCAAATAGATTCACAATTAGATTCTTAGTAGTTTAAGCCTTATTCTATTGTCAATCACTTTTTAAGTTTAATTAACTTTATGTGTGTGTATTACATTTTATCTCCCACTAGATTATAAATTCCTTGAATGACCATATCATTTATATTTCTCTTCCCCTCTGTGCCTAGCACAGTGTTCTGCATGTGGTAGGCACTAATTAAATGCTCTCTACATATATAATTAATTTTAACATATAATATACAGGTTCATAATGGCTTGAAATTACCCAACTCATTGTTGAGATGAAATAAAAGGAGTCTATTTTAAGTACCACACAAGAAACACTGGCAGAAGAAATAACAAGAAAGATAAGAAACAAAGACTTACTCTGTAGTCACTTGATGTCACATAAAATATAGGAAGGAAGGCCAACCAGATGATGCACGTGGTGTACATGGTAAAACCTATGAACTTAGCTTCGTTGAAATTTTCTGGGCACTTCCGCGTTTTGAAGGCGTACACAGTGCATAAGATCACCAGGATCACATCGTAGGTAAGAGAGATCAACATGCTGGAATCTTTGACATTGCATTTTAGGATGACTGTTTCCCGCTTCTCTGCAAGGGTATACCTCCTGGTGCCTGGGGGCTCCAGGATGAGCCACACAGACACCATCACAATTTGCACCAGGATCAGACCCAGACAGATGAAAACCTGAGAACTGGGGCTGATGAATTTTGGCCTCTGAGCGCCATTCTTGACCCCATTGAAGATGCGGGCAATGCAGTTTGTCTTGGTCAGCAAGGCTGAGTAACAGATAGCGAAGGAACTCCCCAGCCCAAGTCGGCGCAATGCACAGATGACAGGTGATGGCTTGGCAATGAAGAAGAATGTCATGCAGTATGACAGGCCAACCCCAAACAATAAGATGTAGCAGAGTTCTCGGCCCGATGCTTTGACCAAGGGTGTGTTGTTGTGCTTGATAAAAACAGTTACAACCATGCAAGTACACATAAAACCCAGACAGGCAATGGTGACTGGGCCAATGGCCCAGGCGTCTTCCCACCTGATGTAGTCCTCAGGAAGGTCATAGCATCCAGTTAGGTCTGCAGTGGGCCACTGCCCAGGCCCACAATCCATACAGGTAAACTCATCAGCCAGGTATTCGTAGGGCTCACAGGGGATGCAAATCCAGCAGCAGACATCCCCTGGTTGCATGTTCTTCATTTCATTGGGGGCACAGGGGTCGCTGCACTGGGAAGTGGGGACTGAGTTCCGGGACCAGTGGATAGAGTCGACATCTAGTGATAAGGTTTCCGCCCAGTGACCAACTTTCAAGTAGGAATACTTTCCACCTATATACTGGAAATTGAACACGTTGTATCGCCCCATTCCATCTCCAAAAGTGTCAAACTTGACTATGCTATCTGCATCTTTATTTGGGTTGAATGGAGCTGTGATATATAAAGTGAAAGAAAAAGAAAGAACACTTGTTTAGGTGTCTTATGTGTGATTAGTCAATTACTTTATGTCATACACTGAAATAACAGGAAATGGAGATTCCAAGGCTGAAATAATTTATCAGTTACCATTGAAAGTTACACTTCAAAAGCTACTAGAGTGTTCATGCATTCATAAATTAATTCACTTACCATTACTGGGTGTCAAAGGCTGCCAAGTACCAGTGATAATCATGAATACAACCCAATGCTTATTATGCAATAGGGAGACTTACAAACATGCAGTCATATGTTATGTGGTGGGCATGTATTCTCTTCTTGAAAGAATTCGTGATAAGAATTGGGCAAATTCTTATTATGTGTTTATTTATGTACAGCCAATAAAATGTTTCCCTTCTTAAATATTTTCATTAAAATATAAAACAGGAAGAATTTTTCTCCTTCAAAATAAAGAACATTTTTATTATAGATACATGATATTATCCTTTTCAATAGTTGAGGTGATTCAAAAGAAAAAAATTAAAACTACTCATAATTCTTCAACTCTAATAGTTTAATATTTTGGATATTAAATTTAATATTAATATTCTGACTACATATATGCATGTGTCTATACACAGCATACTCATATTCATACAAATAGATACAACCTGGCTGTATGTAGAATCTAGGTAAATAGATTTTGAAATTTCCTAAGTGAATACAGGGTCAGTAGCACTCAGCCAAATGGGCCGTCCTCAACACTGTCTCTTTCGTACAGTTCTCTGCAAATCCCTAAGAGCAGAAGCTCTCTGACCAAACATGCTTCCTCTCTTCCAGCTGCTGCTCATCGTGTCTGTCTTGCCAACATATACCACCCCTCTGATCACCCATTTCTATGCCACATGCTCTGTTCTACTACTGTGTGCTGCTATTTCACTGACAGTCTTTACTCTTTCCTTGGAATTAGAACACAAAAGTTGCTGATACCTATGTGATGCACAGAAAAACTCTATTAGTCCTGGTAGGCTTGCCTGTGTTGGTAAATAGGTCCCAAACTGTTTATTTCTCCCTCATGTAGCAGTCTAAGATTTTGGTTGGTGGGTGTCTCTCCCTCATATGGTGATTCAGAAACCCAGGGTCCTTCCATCTTGAAGCTGTGCCACTGTCTAGGCCCTCCTCTTCATCAGCACCCACCCAACAGAAAGAGAAAGAGAGTATGAAGAAGGTATGGCACATATTTCCATTCATACTTCATTGCTTAGGAATTAGTCACAGGGACACACAATCTTAAAAGAGGCTGTAACATGTAGTTCAGCTAATGTGCTCAGCTTCTTTCATACTATGAAAAGAGAGATTTGGATTTAGATGACACTGCAGTGTTTGACCCTGTGGGTATTAGCTGTCTTCATTGCCTCCCCCGTAAGCTTTATTTCACCTTCTCTGAGGCTCATGCTGCTCTAGCTTTTAGGGAAACACTGTCCAGGACACACCGTTTAGGGAAAATTGGGCCCAGTTATTCTATGGGGCAAAAGAATCCTTCAATGAATCACTTGGGCTCTTGGTAAAAGAGGACTTTATATTTTACGAAATAGCCCTCTCCTGTCTAAAGGGTATAGGTGCCCCTAGAGGGATGAGTTGGGTAGTTTATAATAAAACCTCATACTAGATACAAGTTCTGTTTGAAAAATTTATTACTCACCTATTGTTATTTATTTCTTTTTAGTGTTCTTGTTATCTCACCTGCAATTTGACTTTACCAACCTTCACCTCCTTTCTGCCACATTTCACAAGCCCATCACATATATCTGTTCGCGTCTGTACTCCAGTTGTGACTTGGTTTCAATTTCATTGTAAGACAGGGTGATGTAGTAGTTGAGTGTATAGTTTTGAGGTTAGATGGACTTTGTGTGATTTTCATTTCTGCCTTTTAATAATTGCGTGTCCTTCAACAAGCTAACCTTTCTGTCTCTGTTTCCTAATTTGCAAATTGGGAATAAGAGTGCTTTTGAAGATTTAAACCATGTAACATGTTAAGCACAATGGCTGGTACACAGTAAGCACTTAACATATGTTAGTGATCATGATGATGATAATAAAAATAATAAAAGAACTTCATGAAAAAGGAGAGCTGGTCATAAAAGTGAGACATACTGAGGGACACGGAGGGTAAAGATGAGAGGAGGGAGATGTTATTCGATTCTACCTACTGCTTTATCCAAACCGCACTTCTGACCCAGTCAAGACCCTACTCCTCCATCCTTTTCCCCACACTTCCATTAGTAGGCGTGATTATACTTAGCTATTGTTTCATATATATATATATATATATATATATATATATATATATATATATATTTTAGACTGAGATCTTACATTTAAATCTTTAATCTATTTTGAGCTAGTTTTTTATAAAGTGAAAGGAAGGGCTTCAGTTTCAGTCTTCTACATATGGTTAGTCAGTTACTGAATAGTGTGTCCTTTTCCTATTGATTGTTTTGTGTCAGCGTTGTTGAAGATCATGTTATTGTAGGTGTGCAGCTTTATTTCTGAGTTTTCTATGCTGTTTCATTGGTCTGTGTGTCTGTCTGTTTTTGTACAGCTGTTTTGGTTACTGTAGCCTTACAGTATGGTTTGAAGTTGGGTAGTGTGATGCCATTGGCTTTGTTATTTGTGCTTAGGATTTCTTTAGCTATTTGGGCTCTTTTTTTGGTTCCATATAAATTTTAGAATAGTTTTTTTCTAATTCTGTGAAAAATAGCATTGGTAGTTTGATAGAAAATGTACTGAATCTATAGATTGCTTTGGTCAGTA
>CAUYLG010047847.1:127500-175157 GCA_963573385.1 Cacajao melanocephalus | reverse complement strand
ATTTACATATCACTTCCCGTATGGTATTAGAATCTTATTAGAAGTAAATCACTCCTCAGCAATTGCATAGCATTTCACAGGTTTAAATAAAATATTGGTTGGCTGCTTGTTTGTTATTTTCATCCCTTATTCTTTCCTGTCCATTGTTAAGCACAATTATTGGCATAAAAGAGGTTTTTAATACCCATTTTTAGACTGCATTCTAGCCTGGGCAATAAAACAAGTATCCCGTTCTCTCTCCCTCTTTCTCTTCCTCTTTCTTTCTCTCTTACATTCTTTTTTTTCTTTCTTTCACTCTCACTTTCTTTCTTCTCTTTTTCTTTCATAAATAAATAAATAAATAAATAAATAAATTGAGATAGAGTTTTGCTCTTGTTGCCCAGGCTGGAGTACAATGACACGATTTCGACTCACTGCAACCTCCGTCTCCTGGGTTCAAGCAATTCTCCTTCCTCAGCCTCCCAAGTAGCTGGGATTACACCTGGCTAATTTTTGTATTTTTGTAGAGATGGGGTTTCGCCACACTGGTCAGGCTGGTCTCAAACTCCTGACCTCAGGTGATCCACCCACCTCAGACTCTGAAAGTGCTGGGAATACAGGTGTGAGCCATCATGCCCAGCCTTATTTGTGGTTGTAAAGGAGCAAAATGACAGGTTTGAAAGTGCATGAGATGGAGACTGACTGGAAGGGGTGAGAAAGACTGCGGTGAGGGAGCTGAGGCGGGTGGACCTGGAGGAGGCTCCTGTCACTCTCCAGCTGGGAAAGGAAAGGACAGAGAATTTGAGAGTCTGGGAAGTATTTCGTTTGAGACGAAGAAGAGGGAAGCACAGAGGGGACTCCCAGCTTTTCTATGAAGGATCTAGGAAAACGGTGATGCAGTGAAAACAAAGACAGAAGATACTGGCTTGGTAGTCACCTTGGTGTTAGCTATATTGAATTTCAGGTATCAGGGAGCCTTCCAGATGGAGATCTCCAGCAAGAGTTGGAAATGCCTGCCTTTCTTAAGCTTTCTCAGGTGATTGGTTAGGTGTTTGACATCTTGATTTAACAGTCATTTTCAGAAGGATGATATGTGGTTTGAACTACATAGAAAAAGACTGCTTTAAAAATGTAAAAAGGGCTGGGCGTGGTGGCTCACACCTGTAATCCCAGCACATTGGGAGGCCAAGGCATGCAGATTGGTTGATTTCAGGAGTTTGAGACAATCCTGGCTAATATGGTGAAACCTCCTCTCTACTAAAAATACAAAACTAGCCAGGCCTGGTGGCAGGCACCTGTAATCCCAGCTACTTGGAAGGCTGAGGAAGGAGAATTGCTTGAACCTGGAGGGCAGAGATTGCAGTGATCCAAGATTGTGCCAGTGCAGTCCAGGCTGGGTGGCAGAGCAAGAACCTGTCTCAAAAAAAAAAAAATTAATAAAATAAAAGTGTAAAAAGGAAAGTGTAAAGTGTGTAATTTACAGTAAGCTAAAACAGGCAAAACTAGTTTGTTACCTTGAACTGTCAGCAACTGTGAAGGGTCTGGGGAAGGTGCACAGCCTCAGGGCAGAATGGCTGTGCGGCTCCTACTATCCAGCCTAACTTTCTAGGATCTGCCCTGGAGATTTTTGTGTACGTGGCTGTGTTCTGAGTGAAGTCTAAAAGCGGGGGAAAGAGCTGGAAGAGAGGGAGCATTTGGATAAGACGCTGAAGGAACATGCGGTGACTGCACATGTTCTAATGAGAGCCCAGCCTCCCTGTTGGTTTCCACTCTGACAGGACAGACTGCTCTCTCTACCCCATCTGTTGTTGGAGGGTTTGTTATTCAGTGGTCCCCTTAGTAGGCAGAGGTGGAGAGTAGGGTATTCTAGTTAACAGGGAGTAGGGTGTGAGAATGGGGTGTACTAGTTAGTAGAACTTGCCCTAGCCAATTTGTGTAGTGAACCCATAGGACACATCAGATCTGGAAGACTGCCTTTCAAGAGTGCCCAAGCTGTAGTGGTTGGCCTGTCAGTTATTTGTAGAAAATCACATTTTAACAGTCACAATCGCAGATCTTTACCAGTCAGGTCAAAATTTGCAGTGTCAATGTGTTTTGGGAAAGGGCTTTATGAAAATTTGAACTTTCCTTAAAGTTCTTTCTGAAGATTTCATATGAGATCACAAATCTTAAGGGAAACTAAAATAATTCCCTCAGTAAAAAGTCTCATAGACACAGATATTCATGAGTAAATGACAGATTAAAATTGTGAGTAAAAATGCAGGAACGTTAAGGTAATTCTAAATAAAAACAATCCAGTAGGACTTTTGGAAAATTCTTATCAAGTAATGATTTTGTAATGATTGTGTCAAAAATGTAAATCTGATACAGTGATAACAGCTGTAATTTTGATATGTTTTTTAAGTCTCTTAGGTGCTTGAATCATGATGTAAGTTTGAATATTTTTTTCCTCAATTTAAAACTTTATTTCTGCAGAATGTAGATGTCCTTCAGAAGTTCCTAGGGGAGGTGGAGGTGGTGACAGATAAATTCATTGCATTTTTGACTTCCAAAGGCCAGTTTTCAGACCACTCTCATCAGTATCACCTTAGGATAAAATATTTTGTAAGGAACAATTTGTATAAATTCTATAAAAGATACCTTTTATGCTCCAGTCCAGGTCCTCTAGGGTTTACCTGTTTCTTGTTGTAGCCACTGCTGCAGCAGTGAACACTGTGAACTCTGATCACCTAATCACCTTCATGTCGGTACTGCTTGAAAGTGCTTCTCGCTTCTTGCCTTCTGCCGAAGGTAACACATTTATGTGTGTACAACTGTGAAAATGACCCCGTAAACTCAAAATTCTAAGAATACGAATCATACGAAGAAAGGAGGCAACAATGTGAAGAAATGAAATATAAATTCACTCATGAAGTTAATTTTTTTAAACTGAAAAACATTTTAAAATGTGTGTTTAGGATATTCAAAGAGGTTGATGAAGAAATAACAAGAAAGTATGACAAAAAATAGGCAAAATAAAACAAAAGAACGAAATATAAAACTTGGAATAAAAAAAAGCTATTGAAATAATTCCATACATGGAACTTTTGGATCGAACCCGGTTGCTGAGGGACTTAGTTCATAGTTCTAGTGAATAGCTCTGATGCAACCAGAGCAGGGAAAAGAAGAATGTATCTATCAATTAATCAGCAGTTAAATGACACAAAGAATAAGTTGAGATGTCCCAACTGACATGTAAAAGAAGTTCCAGAGAAATAGAATGGCAAGAATAGTGGAGAAGCAATATTTGAGAATAGAATAGCTGAAGACTTTTTAGAAATGAATATGTGAATTATATCAAAAATATATTTTAAGTCCTAAGCAAGATAAATAAAACTTAATGACATCTAGATTTATAATAATTAAACCCCAGAATATTAAGAATAGTGAAAAAATATTAATAACTACAGAAAGCAAAGACATTGCCTACAGAGAAATTACTATCAGATTGACAGCAGACTATGAGGACCAATGATCATGAGAAGACAGTGGAGTAACATCTTCAAAGTATTGATAGAATTTATATCCAGCTAAACTTTCATTCAGTAGTATAGACCAGATAGGAATATTTCAGATATAAAAAGACTTATGAGATTTATAACTCATAGACAGTTACTATAAAACCTTTTAAAAGATATACTTGAGTAAGATGTAGAATTAATATAAAGGAAAGATGTGAAGTATAAGAAACAGTAATGAGTTTAAAAATGATTAAAATGTTGATTACTGAAGCAATTGTAAAAAAAAATAACCATTTGTGTGTGTTAGAAGAAAATAAAAAAGACAAATCTTTACACTGTGGTAATGAAATAGAGATTGTTCAGTGTTGAGGGGTCTTGAGTTTGGGAGAAGGTTAGAAAAACTAACTTCAGACTTGGTTAGGAAAACATGATAGCAAAGTGGGTGTGTAACAGTTGTAAGGGTAAACACTAGAAGAACAAATTTTTTTTTTCTTTTTGCCTCCAAATTAGCTAAGGGTCAAGGGCAGTCAGAAAGGACTAACAGAAGATAGAAAACAAGGGGAAAGAAATAAAAGGAGGAGGATGGTAAGTAGAAAACACAAAATGAGGTTATGGAAAGAAGTTTAAATAGAGTAAATATATTAAAATCACTAATTAAAGGAAGAGATTATCAGATTGGCTATGAACTAAAATCCTGTTATATGCTGCTTGTATATTTAAAAAAATGGGCCTAAAATAAAGACATGGAAAGGTTAAAAATGAAGACTGGAAAAAGATATGTATGGTAAATATATACAAAAAAGGTAATGTGGGGATCTTAATATTAGAAAAAATTTAAGAACAATAGGCTTTAATAGCATTAAAAAATACTAAACAATAAAAGGAATAATACCAAGAAGATAAACATTAATAGACTTGTATATGCTAATAGCATAGCCTGAACTGTTTAAAAGAACAATTCTAAAAGAGATAGAACTAAAAGAGAAATTGGAAAATTCACAATCATAGGAGGAAATTTTAATTAAATCTCTAAGAATCAGATCACTCAATTTGCCAAAAAATTAAACATATAGATGATTTAAATAACAAATTGATAAGCTTGTATATAAATGTCTATAAAACTCTCTACCTAAGAAATAGAGAGAAATTTTATACTTTTCAACTACACATGAAATATTTACAAAAACTCACCAGGTTGTAGGTGACAAAATAAGTCTCAACAAATTTCAAAATAATTAAGACCACATTCTCTAAAACAATGCAATAAAATTGGAAATAAAATTGAAAAGGTAGTATAATAGGCCATATGTTTGAAAACAGAAGTGTATACTTTTAAGTAATTCATGGGTTAAGAAGGAAATGAAATAGAAATTACGTTAGAAGAGAATGGCAGTGAAAGTACTACATACCTATACCTGAGATGTATCTACAGCAAACCTTAGAGGTTACTGTGTAGCCTTAAATACATGTATTAGAAAAGAACACTTGAAAATAAGTAAGCTAATAATTAATATCAAGACGGTAAGAAACGAACAGACTAAAAAGTAAACTGCAAAACAGGACAACAGTAAAGAAAGAACAGAAATAGAAAATGAAAAGATGATAAAGAGGATCAGTGAAACCCCAGGTTTATTCTGCAATGAAAACCTCTCAAAACAGAAAGAGAAATCAAAATATGAATAAATGACAATGAAACAGAGCATCCCCTAATTCCTCTCTCCCTTCTTTCCAAAGTCTAGGGGCTTCAGGAAATTTTATTGTAACTTCAAGGAACAAATAATTTTTTTTTCTAATTCATTGTTACATAGGGAAGAAAATAAAGAACAAAGGCTAGCCAGTCCATTTTCTGAGGCCAGTATAACCTTGATACCAATTCTGGACAAGGACAGTACAAGGAAATAAAATTATAAATCTTCTTTATGAGCATAAATGACGAAACCTGAAATAAAATAGCACAGGTAGTTCAGTGTTAAAATGCATTATGAGTAGGTAAGACTTATTGAAAGATGGCTTAGAAAAATCTATTGATATAATACACTACCTTAAGAGATTAAAGGAGGGAGACTATATGATCATCTCAGAAGAAAGCATGCATTGTTAATATTCAAAACTCATGCATGATAAAAAGCTTTTCAAACTAAGAATGGAAGGAAACTTTCTCAACCTGATAAAGGATATCTTCCAAAAACCTACAGTCAATCTCAAACTTATTGGATCCTCCTCAGTAATATTAAGATGAGACAGGGATCCCCAGCATTGTCATTATTCAGCATTGTGTGGAAGGTCCTAGGCCAATGCAATACGATGTGATAAAGGCAGGAGAATAAGAATTGGAGAGGGAGATATAAAACTCATTTGTACAAAATATAACTTTCTTATAGGAAATCAATGAGAAGCTGGAGTCAAACCATTGGAACTAACAAGAGAATTCTCTACACCTGCTGGCTTGTATGGAAGGCATAATAAAATCAGGGTGTTTTTATACACCAGCACTAAGCAATAAAAAAAGTATAGTAGAAAAAACAGTATTTATAACAGCACCACAAATCATGAGTACATAGAACTATGTGTAATACAAACGTTTAAGATCTTTTTTCTTTTTTCCTGTGGAGTCTCATTCTGTTACTCAGGCTGGAGTGCAGTGGTACAATCTTGGCTCACTGCACCCTCTGCCTCCTGAGTTCAAGGGATTCTCTTGCCTCAGCCTCCTGAATAGCGGAGACTACAGGTGCATGCCACCACACCTAGCTAATTTTTGTATTTTTAGTAGAGATGGGGTTTCACTATGTTGGCTAGGCTGGTCTTGAACTCCTGACCTCAGGTGAGAGATCAGAATGCTAAGATTACAGGTGTGAGGCACCACTCCTAGCCAAACATTTAAGATCTCTGTGGAGAAAATTATAACATGGCATTGAAGGATATCCAAGAAGACTTGAATAAATGGAGAGCTACGTTATTGTTTTCATAGTAGTAAAATGCTATGTGCATTTATGCCTTGCGTAAGTCCTTATTCTACCATGTGTTAACTAACTCCCTAGTTGAAAATGCAAACACTAACTGGGGGATTTTATTTATAAGGGCTCTAGAATAAAATATGAGTTATTCATATTAGCATCACCTGTTACTTAATATTCTGAACTAGTTAGTGCAGCTTTTCATTGTATTGTGGTTGGTCCCACAACTAGGTTGAGTTTTTCTCCTCTGCTAAGAGAAAACAATACCGAATTTCTCTTTCTTGTGGCGTTTGTATTATAAAAACCTGGTGTGGGAGTGGAGCACAAGATTCTCGTCCACTGAACCTCTGCCAGTTAAGATGGTGTTGGGTTAGGTTACATCTGTTTACTGTCCTGGGAAAATCACTTTTCTAGAGATGGCCTTCCAAGTGGTTTTAAGATTTATTTTTCTATTGAAGTGTTTAGGTCATTATCTCTTACCTGGAATTCAGCCATAGTTTCTTAACCATTCATTGCATCTGTGTTTGGTTCACTCTAGTTTATTCTCAACCAAGGACAGCCAGAGTGATCTTGTAAAGCATAAGTTTTGTCATGTCCTCTCCTGCTCAAAACTCCACTGTGGCTACCCATTTTACTCAGTAAAATCCAGAGTCCCTGATGATCCCACAAGGCCCTACATGATCTGATCCATGTCCAGCCCCTTCCTCCTTGTTTACTCCACTCAAGCTGCATTGGCTTCCTTCCTGCCCCTTAAAAATAGCAGGAACATTCTTGTTGCCTCTGTAGGACTGCTCTCTGCCCCTTGCCTGGGATATCCGAATGGGTGACTGCCTCACTGCCTTCATGGCTTTGTTTGCAGTTACTTTCCCTTTGAGGCTCACCCTATTTAAAATTGTGCCCTCCCAGCCCTCCTGATTTCTCTGACCTGCTCTGCTTTTCCTTTTTTTTATAGCTCTTTTTACCTTCAAACTATGTCATCTACCTATTATTTTTAATCTTTTTCGCACTAGAGTATACACACTAAACAGGGTAGGATCATGTTTGCTTTGTTCACTCATTTATCCCACGTGCTTAGAGCATTTCCTGGCATGTCGTAGACACTGAATAAATATTTGTCGAATAAATGATGAAAAACAGTATAGTATTGGTGCAGGAATAGATGAATGGAACATAACAGAAAAACCAGAAACGGGACTACTTAAAATGATGTCATATAAAGGTAACATTAGAGATAAGTGGGAGAAATAATGGATTACTTAATAACAATTTATTTTGGATACTTGGTTATCAATATAGAAAAAAATAAATTGATTCCCCACCTCACACCCTACACAAAAATTATTTCCATATGGATTTATAACCTAAAATTCAGAGTAAAATTTTAAAGCTTCTGAAAATATAGGGTATTATCTTTATAATCTTTATATATGGATAGATTTCTTATACAAGATACAAAAAACACAAATGATAAAGGAAAAGATAGAGATATTTAACCACATTAAAATTTAAAGCATCTGTATGACAGTAGATCTCCTAGGTGAAGGTAAAAGCAAATCAGATAGGAGATAATATCTGTAAACACATAAGTGGCCAAAAATAGTATCCAAAACATAAAAATTGCAACACATCAAGAAAAATATAAGAACCTAGCAGAATAATGGACAGAGGCACTTTACAAACGAGAGAACATGAGACTCCCACATACCATATGAAGAGATGCTCGACCTCTCTGACAATTAGCTATGTATATAACAAATCACAAGGAAATATTGTTTTAAGCCCATCCAGTTGACAAATATTTATATACCTTCTAACACCAAATGCTTGCAAGGCTGTGGCACGACAGAGATTCTCCTCCGCTGCTTACAGGATGATTGCACCTGGCAAACTCTTTTTGCCTACTTGTCCCTGTAGCAAGGAGCCGAAGAGTGCCCAGGCAATAGCTGTATCATATAACTCAGTGGACTCTTGCTATATTCCGTGATGAAAGTGTACTGTTTTGGGGACCAGGACCTCTAACTCTGCAGAGCCAAGAGTTGTGAGGACAGGAACTACAAAGCGTCCTGATGGGTCCCTGAGATGATACATGAAGTCAATCCTGTTTCTCTCCTTTGCTTTCCAAACAAATGTATTCTTCATTTGGGGAACGTAGTGTGTCCCTACCTTTGGAGTCTTTGATTTGGTGTCCTGGAGTCCGGCACCCACCTCCACAGAGTTTGTTCTCTGAACGGGTGCTGTGGCTGTGCCTTGGGGCCATTCCAGTGCTTTGTCAGGATGGCATTTCTTGGCTATGTGAGGATAAAATTTAAAGCTATGTGAGCTTTAAAATTTTACTCTGAATTTTAGGTTATAAATCCAGGTTAAAACAGGTGGAAACTGGCTGTGGGTTCGCTGCTGCATCTTCCTTGCTGCAAAGTGAGTTGCTTGGTCTGATTGTTGTTATTTATGGGACAGAAGCTGGCCAAGACCCTGAAGGCAGGAAAGTGAAATCCATGCTGGGAATACATGTGCATGAGTGTAAGAACACATCACTGGCCCTTTCAGCATGGAAGGAGCCTGGTGTAATCCTTTGCCACTTTGTTGGTCCTCTTGAGGAATGGTGCTGCATAAGGCGTTTGGTGACAGTCTCTGTTGCTGGCCATTTGGACAATTGGTGCTGGCAGTAGCTAGGCGGGCCTTGGGGAGCGGGCGTTCATGCTGTTGGGCAATGTGTAACCTGTCTCTGCCGTTGTGGCCTCTTCGTTACTGCATCCATCACACAGGTACTAGGGTGGCCAGTGAAGAGGCTGGCTGGCATACCCTGGCCGGGCCCCTTTCTATGCTTTGTGGATGAGTGCCTCTTTCATGGTAGGTGCCCTCTGGCTGGCATTAACATGTGATACAAAGGTCTCCATGCTGCATACTCATTCCTATATGTCCATCTATGTCCCTCTACCCCAGATTTCTTAATTCCTGATCTTCCAGTTTGTGTGTTTCTGTCCTCTGGCGAGGTAGCCAAGCCACCTGCTGCTGCCCCTGAGTCCACAGCTGTCCTGAGCTTGGGCTCTTCTTTCCTTTCTGAAGGAAACAGTTGGGAGGATTTTCTCTTACCCCTTGTCTTTCCTGGCCACTCTCGAGTGAGGCTGCAATGTGGCTGCTATGCATTTCCAGCTTGCACCAATATAATGAGCCAACGATTCAACCCCTCCTCCTCTGCCAAATTGACTTTCTGTTGGCCCCTAGCTGGTTGTACTGGATCACCACACAGCCGTAGGTGTGAAGTGAGGGAGGGAGTTGGTGCAGCCAGTGGGTGCTGGGGGAGTCCGGCTCCCTATTCATGCAGGTTGCATGTGCCCTCTGGTCCTGCTTGTGTGTGATTTTGAATGTACAACTTCCTTTATTATGATAGACTGTGGCTGCAGCCTCTTGACCTTATAATCTGGTGGGTGTGATGGAACTTATCTTTTGATGTGAAATTTTGGCCACAAAACCCCTGGTGTTCCATGGCTGTGCACTCTGCAGTGAGCTTCACTAGCACCCATGTCATGGTCTTGAAGTGCCTTTTCCCATTAGCTAGGCTTCCTGGTGAAATTGTTGATTCTAGGACTGGGTTAGGAAATGTACAAGGTTGGCCTGGGACGTCCTGTCAAACCAGAGAGCAAGGAAACTAAGAGACAACTGAGGAGACAGAGCCAATTTGAAGAGGGTCTCACTGGCCAAAGATATGACTACTGGAGCTTACAGGAGAGCAGTAATTGAAACAATCAAATATGTTTAAATGAGTAAGTTTGTAATGATGTTTACAGAACTCTTTGGTTATCCTCTAGGAATGCAGTGGAAAATAAATAAAAATCAAACAAATAAAAAAACGTCTTTGGTTAGCCTGGAATGTGGCGAGTACATCCTCTTAAAAACACGATGTAAATAGATTAATCAAGCATTTATCTTCCCTGTCCTTTATGAATTGTACCACTGAGTAACAAAGTAGTAGCTGAGGGGAGGCTTTTCATTATAAGGTATGAAAACGAAGCAATAGAATTAGAAGACCATTATTTTGCAACTCTCCAGGAATTAACGCATTGAGCATCCATGGTTGCTAACTAGACATAAAAGAGACAACTAGACATTTTGTGCTTTCTAATGAAAGGCCATCCATAGCCCCACCTCTAATCTTGCCATAGGATCAAGTCTGAGTCTGATGAAGCGTCTAGATCCAACCGTTGTCTTGCAGAAATTTGTCCTCTGAGGTTGGAGGCTTGAATTGAATTGTGCCTTGAGAATGCACTTCTCAGAATCCACAGTGTGGGAGGCTGAACAGGTCGACTAGATGGCAATCTTCAAGGGATAAAGTCAAAGGAAAGGAATAGAGACAATGTGTTGATTAAAAGAACTTAAAAGATGGCTGTCTCTGGTGGCTCACGCCTGTAATCCCAGCATTTGGGAGGCTGAGGTGAGCAGATCACCTGAGGTCGGGAGTTTGAGACGAGCCTGACCAACATGGCGAAACCCCGTTTCTACTAAAACCATAAAAATTAGCTGGGCATGGTGGCACGCACTTGTAATCCCAGCTACTAGGGAGGCTGAGGCAGGAGAATTGGTTGAACCCGGGAGGTGAAGGTTGCAGTGAGCTGACATTGCGCCACTGAACTCCAGCCTGCGTGACAGAGGGAGACTCCGTCTCAAACAAAACAAAGCAAAACAAAACAAAAACAAACAAAAACCCCACCAAAACTTAAAGACATATCAAATTTAAAGAAAATGAACAAGACTATAATGTCAGGGGTGAACCCTTAGATGATAAGAGTGTAAGAAACATAGAAAGTGATTGCTGTGAAAGTCAGATCATGGTTCCTTTTTGGGCTATGGGGTGTCTGTTGTGGTTGGAGCGTTGAGCAAGGAGGTATATCTAGGGTGGATGGCAAACTTCTAATTCTTGACCTGGGTGGTGGTTATAAGGGTGTTTGTCTAATAACAGTGCCTTGAAATATATTTTTGTTTTGTGTGTTTTTTTGGTATCGGTTTTATTTTATAACAAAAGGCTAAAAAAGTATTTTTAAGAAAATTGTGCATACTATATTTTATTTGCCGATATGTGGATTTCCAGATTATTAAAATAGAGTAAGTTTGCTATAAATAAGCCTGTTTTCTTTGTTTAAACGCACACACACATTTTCACACTTGCACCTTCAAAGGCACGTAAAAGAATATTTAGGTTGAACCTGCAGCCACTAGACAAAACATTGCTTTGTGGAGTTTTATCCTCCTAACAGCCTGTGTCCTACGTCACGTTCCTCTTCAGAAATGTGAACATCGATTGTATTCCAGTCCCTGAGACATTGTTTCAGCCACACATGGCACCTCAGGCCCCTGCCCAGCTGCATCCTGGTCGTTCATCCTCCTTCTCATGGGGTCCTTTCTTGATCCCTGTTAAGCATTAAAAGGGGATTAAGTATCTCTCTATTTGCAGCTAATGTTTTGCTTTGTTTGGCCAAGAACATTTTAAGTTTCAAAAACCTGGGGCCATTGGAGTGAGATCATGGGCAAAGGTCAGGGCAGGCTGGCTACTAAAATGCCCTGTCATGGACCTTGTGAGTAGATGGTTGAAGGCTTCTGGTGCTCTCTGGTGTCATTGCTGTTAGCCATTGTGCAGCACAGAAATATTTTACTCGACAAACTCTGCAGACTCCTGAACTTCAGGAATGTGCTGCCTTCAGCCTGCACAGATCCTGAGTGCCCTTGTGATCATTTATGTGCAGTAAAGCTGTTCCACTCACCTATAGCTTTTCCTTCTCCAGAGAATACCTGTCATCATCCCCTCATCCCAGGGAATGCAACGAAGGAAAATTAATAGTGAGTCTCATTTTGCCGGAGACCTGTGGATACTTAATTTTTATAGACACCCAGTAAATAATTATTTATATTCACTTGTTGCAGCAAACAATTCACTTATAAATGGGAAAAATGGTATAGCAGTGTGTAACTCAATTCATATGCTTGTGTTTTTTTCTTTGAATTTTTTGCTTTCCTTTACAAATGTATTTTTCATTTTTAAAGTGATAGGAATCTATTACAGAAAAATTTGAAGAATGTAAAAACTTCCTAAATTGTCACCACTTTAATACAGTCATGGCTATCACTTTAGTATATTTCCTTCCAGTCTAATTTTGGTGTGAAATTTTTTAATAGTTGTATTAAAAATGCATGTAATTGTGTTTCTTTCTTTTTAATTTAGCCTTAGATAATTATGATCTAATCACAAGCATATTTCCATGTTGCAAAATTGCCACAACAGTAATTTTTTACTGCATTAAATTTTATTTGGCCACATATTTTTATGTTAACCTATTTTTGATTAACACATTTTAGCAAATAGAATATTGTCATATAATGTATAACTTTATTCAAATTGCTTTTTGTGTTTTGTTGCTTTGAATTTTTAGAGTAGATTATTAAAGAGTGTCGAGAATTTCAGTCAACTTCTAATTTATCTTTCAGCTCTGTCATCAAATCTTGAGTAAATTGAGTCAGTGTAGGAGTGAGAGGTGTATAGTGTATATTAATTTACCAGCTGTTGTTCCATCTAGGATCTCAGTTATATGTAACTTCATAAAGCCATATAAAATTTGAATGAGGCAGTAATCTTTTTTACACCTAGAAATGGGCCACAGAATACCAGTTGTATTGGACAGTTTAGAAACTCATGGTAGAAAATGAAATTCTATACTTGGAGCCCAAGGAAGTGCAAGACAACATCGTCATTGTGTTTGAGTGTGTGTGTTCCCAGGAGATGGTCTGTGATTTTCATAAGATGTTCAGAGAGATCCTGTGAGTACTGGTATAGACACAATGTTTGCTAGTCAAACAGAATGCTGCTTTTATGAGTTTATTTGTTTGTTGTCATTCTTTCCCTGCCTCCCCTCCACACCTTTCTCCTACATTCATTATGTTCAGAAAGAAAACTCAGAAAAACATACTTTTGGGTTAGCAGTGATTTATCACATTCAAGTTTATAGTGATTAAAAAAATTTAAACTAAACACATTTGTGACATTGTTAATTAGAAATATGCATAAATGTATGTTGATTTTGGAAGTTTTCCCATTAAAATGAGTAACCTGTTGCTATACTTCTTTGTTAAAATATTTTTTTAAAAAATACATGACCAGGGAGTGGATCACTCGGTAGATTTTTTATTAATTCAAGTTATGAATTGAATGTGGAAATATGAAAATAGTTACCCCTTTACCATGTTATTTGGAAATGTGTAGGTTTACTCACTCCATTAAATTTGAGGCCTTCTGAGTTTTTGCACAGCTAAAGCAAAGAGATATTCTATGTAAATTACTGTAAATAAAATTATTTACTAATGTTAAGAACTCTCCTTTAAAAGATAAAATCTTAGTCATTTTTGGTTATCAAATGACAGGAGCAACTCTTTTTTCCTCGTCTAACAGGTATCATATGTGCAATGACCACTTTGTTTTGAATAATCAGTATCTTTCCTTTTTTTTTTTTTTTTTCCCCCAAGGAATGGGCTGTTTCTGGGGAGCTGAAAGGAAATTCTGGGTCTTGAAAGGAGTATATTCAACTCAAGTTGGTTTTGCAGGAGGCTATACTTCAAATCCTACTTATAAAGAAGTCTACACAGGTAGGAAGAATTTGCTTTGTTGTATTACTAGGAGAAATGAGGGAGGGCTTGTTACTACTGTTGGATGACAGGTGCCTTAAAATGGCAATATGTTTTTTCAAAAGTGTTTCTTCAGTCTTTATTATTTTTGTAAATATACTTGTGGGCCTCTCACTTTTTATGTTTAGAAGATGCTACTCTTCCTGTGAAATATATAATTTAGCTTTTGCTGTGGAATAACCACTCTAAAACATGGTGGCTTAAAACAGTCATTTTATTAGCTTATGATTCTGATGATCAGCAGTTGAGGCTGGGCTCAGCTTCATGGTTCTTCTGCTAGCCACACACTTGGATTTGCTCATGTGGCTAAGGTCAACCTATGGGTTGCCTGGGGGCTAGTTGGCCTCAGCTGCTTTACTTATAGGTCTGGCAATTGGCGCTGGCTGCTGGTTAGTGCTGTCAGCTAGGGTAATGGGGAAGATGGACTATGCCTATGTCTTCAGCAGACTGGCCTGAGCTAATTCACATGGTGCTGGATGCAAAGAAGCTAAGAGCAGCAAGAAAGGACAAGCCATTCTCTGTGTTACAATCACTTTTATACCATTGGCCAAAGCAGGTCATATGATCTAGGCTAGATTCAGTATGAGATGGCTCCCCAAAGGCAATGATATAGGGAGGTATGAAGAATCAGGACCATTATTGTAACAATCTACCACATGAGATAAACATTAGTTGTATTTTCTGGAAGTAAAAACACTGAAAGCCCTGCTATAATGCACGGATCAGCAAACTATGACCCATAGGCCAAATCCCACTTGCCACCTATCTATATAAATAAATTTTTGTTGACATACAGCTGGGCTCATTATTATTATTAGTATGGCAGATTATCTATCAGTGTTTCCATGCCACAGTGACAGAGTTGAGTGCTTGCAACCAATTATGTGGTCTGCAAAGCCTAAAATATTTACTATTGGGTGCTTTACAGGAAAAAAATTTGCTGACCTCTACTCTAGGCTAACAGGGTAGGTAGCTGCCCTCATGAAAAATTCTATCTTGAATACCAAATTACCTGTCTGAATTTGTTTCTGACCTTCAAGGATTTCCTTTACTTTCCTGCCAGCTCAGATAGCATTTGAAATGTTTTTCTAAAAAAAATTATATTCACTATCTTAAGATGTCTTAATAGGGAGGGAGTATCTGGATATAGTCCACCATGTTAATGGAAATGGGGTGTAAAAAATATGTAAACAGTTTTATCTTTTAAAAATAAACACTTAAATGGGCGTGGTTTGCGGAGGATGCTCTCAGCCCTCCGAGGGCATGGTGAATGATGGAGGGGAAAAGTTGGAGTGTGGGAGCTTGGTGAATAACAAGCATGTTGATGTGTTTACTACCCTATGAATTGTATTTTGAAATAAAATTGGAGCTATACAATAATGAAAATATTATAAAAATGTGCATATTCTTGTTTTTCTTGCCTCTTGAGAAGGATTGAAATATTCTGATTGGTATGGAGAATGGTGTAATGAACAAATATTTTAATGGTAATCTATTTTTTTTTTACTTCTGTTTTGAAATTAAATGCTGTGCAGAGCTATAAATAGACTCAGATGAATCCTGGAGATCATCCAGGTGTACCCTCTCAAGTGTTAGGAATGGAAATGAATAGATTCCTTCCTGTAATTCCAGACATGACTTAATGGCCTAAGAGAAAAAGGTTGCTAAGACATTCCCCAAATATCTACTGCTTATACTTATTTTCCTCAACCAGTAAAATGTTAACAATCAATTAGAATATTGTGATTGCTTGTTTGCTTGAACCTTTTTCAGTTCAGCTCTTTGCCTTAATAACAACATTATAATTGCCATGTGTTAAACTCATGCTGTATGCAAGACACTCTAATAAGTACTTTTTCTGTCTTTGCTTTTCTTGAAGCAGTTCCATGAAGTATGTCAGTTTCTGTCTTTTGCAGAGGGAGTGTTGAGGCTCAGAGAGGATAAATAACTTACTCAAGGTCATACCTAGCAGGAATCCCTACCTCCTTAACTCTCAGCTCAAAGTCTATGTCATTGACCATGGTGTAAGGCTCCCAGCTGTCATTATATCCCAGCCATTCTCCATTTATCCCTTTGCACTTCCTTCCACCAAATCACAAATTCTCTTTCATATCTATCCCTCTGCTATATTTTTTATTACATTGGTGTGCTTTTAAATTATTAAGGAGAATGCCAAGGAAACCCTTTGGTCTTTCTTGTGTTTAGAAGGAAAAAGGGCCAAACCAGTTAATGCAAACAGCTGGTATGTTAGAGGCCTGTAGCTGTGGTGAAATACAGAAACTATGGAGGTTGGTAAAAAACTCGATTTGACATGAACGCTACCTGCTAAGTTAACAGTAGCATTGGGAAGCATGGTTGTCATGGAAACTTGTTCCTGATTGGAAAGAGATAGTTATAGGGTCTTACCCAGACACAGAAGGAGAGATGATTTCTTTCCCTAGGCTTTTTTTTGTTCTGATCATAAAAGGGAAAAACAAAAAGGCAGAGAGGAGCTATGATGGAAAGGTCCCTCTGGCACAGAAGTGGTAGAGCCTTCAGATCCCTGAGAATAACGGGGAAGGAGAACAAATAAGGTCCCTAGCTAGAGTAATTATGGTAACCAGCTAATTAAAGATTTTTGACCGAGGAGAGGGGTGGGGGAGACCGAAAGCAGGTTACACTGGCGGGCCTCCCCTCTGAAGCCTCTGGTGCTCAAAGCCTTGCTGAACAAGTCAGCCCTGGAGGGGTCTGACTTGAAAGACGAAGAAGAAGAAGAAAAAAAAACCTAGGCCCTGGTAAGATGCATAGTAATTGCTGAGGTTCAGTGTGGGAGAGATACTAGTCTGTACTCTAGTATTTGCGTTAATTTCAAAATTGCTTTCTTTCGGGCTTGCAATTAAGTTTGTAAAACTTTGATCACAATCTGTGAATATTTTGTAAAGGTTTTTACTTATATTTTGTTTTGCCTAGAAAAGAAGCATAGGGACTTGGATTGTGTGCAAATTCCTTCTCTCACAAAGCATTACACTTGAGCCTAAGGTACCATGTGGTTTCTTGGGGCAGGTGCCAGAAATATGGGAGGAGGGGTTATCAGCATCCACAGGGCCAGCTTTACCTCCGTGCTCCGTGTAACCTTTCATGTGGTGACACACATCAGAGCTTCCACAAGCATTGTCTCAGCACACAGGTGGGTGAACACAGGCCAAAGAACCGTCGGCTCACATTTGCTACCCCTGCTGTGCCACTGGGTCTGCATAGCCTCAATGGGGGAGGAATGAGCCAGAGAGTGTGGATGTGAGTGTAGAAGCAGTGTGTGTCCAGAGAGAGGGTGTAGATTCATGTCTGAATGGTATTTTCCTGTGGAAACTGATAGGGCAGTGACTCTGAACCCCAAACTGCAGTTGTGACTAGGTGTTTAGAAAAGATAACATGGCTTCTCATAGTAGCTGAGAGAGGAGGTGTCCCCGGTGTGGGCTCACTAATGGGGCTGTTCGTGGTGGCCAATCTCCATTGCTTGGTGCCACTTGAATGTCACAAGTGTAGAGAATACAAGGGGACAGTCTCATAAGAATTTGAGATAAAGTTACCCATTGGGAATGGCAGTATAAAATCAGCCTGTACTGAATCAGAGTGGAGATAGACAGTCACTTGGAAGAGAGATTGGTATCTGTGTCTGCAGGATTTCAGAGTAACATAATGGAATGCCCTGACTATGTAAAAGGAGCATAGGACCTCAGTGGGAGTTTGGTGAGCCAGGAGAGTGGAGGTCCCGGCCACCTTCTCGGATGTTCTGGGCAGACCCACAGAGCCTGACACCATGGCACTTTTAAGTTTTATCACTAACCTTGTGTTCTGATCCATACTCTGTAAAACTTTCTAATCTTCTGTCCTCCTGTGGGGATTACTTACAGAAAGAAAATGCAGTGAAATCAGGTTGGTCAGGCAGACAGTTCTAACTCTCATTTCGAATTCACTAAAATGCCACTGTGAGATATATATCTCAGGTTCATTAAGCATTGAACCAATAGTTCACAGGCTGAGAAACTTTCCTCTCCCAGATGTTTTAGGCCTGAATTCTTACCTTTCTGAAAGCCACCCACCACCAGCTTCTGCACCAGGCACCCAGTCTTGGCTGGGACACAGGGTTGCGTCTCTCATGGCCAGCAGACCTCTGTTGGGCCGCTGTTCTGATTCATTTCTGATCTGTCTCTAAGAGACGTGCTGAGAAGTAATTCATGTCTTAGTGGCCACTGTTCTGTACCTAAAATGATGCCCAAAGATTCATCCATCCATTTGTGTTTCAGACTCTGCATCTAGTTGGCACTAGAGAACCCAGAACCTGGTCTAGAATAGCCATGAGGAGCCTCACTTAGAGGTGGGCTTTCTTGAATAAATTAAATATGCCACTTATTGGAAGGGTACCACATGCAAGGCATTGCACCAGGTCCTAGGGGAAGGTTGGTTGTGATGTGAAGAATACTAGTTCCTGTCTTCCAGAATTTTCTCTACAGTCAAATGAAAGCTTGATCTTTCACATTTGTTTTAAGGAGTTGGGCTGACATTGGTTTTCTCTTTACACATGCACACACACACACTCCCTCAAACAGTTGTTATGCAAACCAGCTGATTAACTGGTCTGCTGTTGCTTTACTACATTGATTTTAGAAGTAATTGAGCTATTCAGATTCCTGAATACTCTGATAGAGAATTATTCTTACATTTTATAATAACAACTGTACAGATGAAAATATGAAAAGGCATTCTGCAATGGATAAGCATTCTGGGTTAATTTCAGTGCATTAGCCTAATATACAAATACCCCATTTCTGGCAAGAAAACCCAGGATGTTCATTCACTGGGTAATATCTTTTCATATTTTGCTTACAGATGTTCAGAACAATTCCATGTTTATTAGTCTATTCAAAAGCTTTTAGAAATCTGCACAGCCAAGTGGCACTGATACCAGAAGCATGAAAGGAGCTACACAACTTTTCCTCGTCAGTAAGATCTACACAAGCACCATGGGAAATCTGAGGCCCAGACATTTCTTTATCAACAGAATACACCGGTGAATTTTCAGGCTGGCTGTTCAGCAGAGGTCCCGAGGAGGAGCCCAGGTGTGGGAAGGGCAGACTGTGGGAGTCCTGATGTGACTCTCCAGGGGTGGGGGTACAACCGCCTATATGGTCTGCAAAACCCAAAATATTTACTATCTGGAGCTTACATGTCATGCCCTGATCCCGTTTCCTCTCTTGTGAAATGGAGCAGTGCTGCTCTGTGAAGCCAGTCGAGTTGTGGTGGGATTCTTATTTGAAAATAAAATTGTTTCAAATCTGAGTATTCTATAAAATCTAGGATATACACTTTCTGCTTCCCTAGCTTTTGGGCACGTTAAAGATGAACACGATGGATCGTGAAGCATAGCTTGGCAGGGCCTGGGCCAGCCTGCAGCAAGTGTGCCTGGCACAGCACACGGAACCCGTTCTCTTCTTCATCTGTGTTCTTAGGAGGTGAGGTCGTCACCCGCTTTTCCAAATGCATGTGATTATTTCCTTCATGCTTGAGAGCTCTAACTAAGCATGGAATAGTAATTTCCCCACTAATGTAAAACAAGTCAGTATACTTTTTTTTTTAAGTTCAACTTAATTTCTGAAGTGTTTGGGTGGAAGCTCATGTCTCTGTATCTTACATGAGATGAATGATCCCATTCTTCTTCAAAGTAGGGATGAGTTCTGTTATTAGCAGATTTTATCAAGCAATGTAAAACTCATTCTAAATTCCTTGCAGACTGCATTAAATCTCTTTTTAGTGCAGAGTCAGTCTTATTGTACTCATTTCAATGTCAGTCAAGGTAAATTACTAAGTTATTGACATACTCCTGAAAATGCCAGAATTCTAGTGTTCAGTTCTTGCTACAAGCAATTTGATCGCTTTTCATTCCTTTTATTTTAGGCATAAAATTGGACCTTAAACCTGTAGCAGACAGGATAAAAATGCTTATCTCTCTCAAACCAAGAGGTAGAAAGCAGGCTTCAAGAGCAGAGACCCTTGACCCATAGTTATGCTCTTAGGACCAAAGATAACCCCTCACCCAACCCCATCTCCCCCACTGCCCCATCCACGTAACTATGCAAGACAGAATAGTTCAGTGAATGCACCCACTGCCTGAATGGAAAAAGTATAGGTAGCGAGAAAACAGCTGGTTTTGTTTATTCTAAACCTCACTCACCAGAAACAGCAAGCTTGGCTTCTCGACTAGCAGCACCCCTCTGAAGGGTTGACATCAGAAGTCGGGGGCATAGGTCATGGGAAGGTCAAGGCATTTGAGACCCAGAAGGGCTTTACCATTTTCCGATATGGCATCTTTCAAACTGGGTGACCGTGGAAGCCTCAGACTTTCAGAAAGGTACTGCAGGAGCTCCAGAGGTAGTGACGTTTGGTTAAGATTCAAGCAGCTTGGAGAGCCCATGGACAGCTTTTGTCTGTGTTACATGTTGATGTCCTGACTAATAACCTTATTTTGAAAAGTTCCTAAAAATGTTGGGAAACCTCTGAGACTGCTTTCTTTGTTGGGTGAGGGAACTGAGGCTGAGAGAGATGACTTGATTTGAGAAATTTTAGTAGAAGGGTTGAAAGTATACTTGTCTTCCCAGATCACAGTGTGGCTTGAACACCCAAAGGAAGTTCGAATTGTATACCCATTCTGCCCCTCTCAGTGGGTTGACAGTCAAGGATTCAGAGTGTGTGGCTTTGGAATTGGAAATGTTAAGATTCGAAGAGATCAGTTTTGCCATTTGGTTCCCGTTTATCGTTTCTGTTAGGCTGGATTTTTTTCCCCCAGTACTGAGTCCCAGGGTCGCCTGATAGATAGTTCTTGTGTCTGCTAGGCACGTTAAGTCCTGTCTGTGACAGCCAGCAGCAGAGGTGAAGGTGTGACAATAAAGAGTGCCTGCAGGAGCCCTGGACTTGGAACTGGGAAAAGAAGTCATTGAACGGGGCGGTGGTGTCCTTGTTTCCTCACCTTCCTCCCTTCAAACTTCTGCAAATTGACTTCCCAGCCTGGGCTGGGGATTTCCCGGGCCTGCAGAGTCGGGGCAAGCAGTCTGCAAATTGATTTGTCCACCAAGCGTGGCCTGCAGACCTTACACATAATAACCTGGTGCACATCTGCTCCAGTTTTCAATATACAGAGACGATGGCATTGCGATAAGTAAAACATGCACTCAGCCAGGGGTTTTGAATTCAGACCAGCTTTTTGCCATCGCATGGTCCTTTATCCACGGGTTCTAAAATTCAAGTGACTCTATGGGGGCTGTCTGGCAGTATCTAGACAAAATTATGTGGTATGTCATACTCACGTAGGTATGAAACCTGCATGCTGACGGGTAGTTCAAAGTTGAAACCAAGTAGACATGGGCACATTTTGCTAGAGGTATCCCGAGTTTGCCCAGATATTTAAATCCAGCATTAGACATCAGAGAGGATGAGGATTTTCTTTAGCTTCAAATAACTGAAGGCCAGCAAGCAGCAAAACAGAGGGCCCCGCAAGACCGCTGTCCTCAGAGGGTAAAAGGAGGCATGTAGTGCCTTTCCTTCCTCCTTGGGCCATTGTCTAAAGACTCCAATAATGTCAAAATCTGTTCTTGGTCATTGAAGGGCAAGGGGTGAATGAATTTGGATGATTTATGGATTCTGTAAAGACTGTTGCATGTGCTACTCGTGTTCTTCATATGACCTTGATATTTTAATATTCTATAGCTTGTTTGGCTGCTCAACCCACTTCTCTCCTTGAACAGCTTAAATCACTGCTGGGGAACAGGTGCAGTGGTCAAAGGTCAACAGACTGACAGACTTTAAGTAGTTAGATGTGTCAATATTTCAGCATATCTGGTGGTAAAATTCAAATAGGGCATTTAAGTGGAAAATAAATGGAAAGGAACAGTAATAAAAACATCCTTTATACCCATTCAACACTAGAAATAGGTTATTCTTTCATTGTTTTAGGATTATATTCTCAAAGACTTAAAAGGGAGATTAAGAGGAATTTGCTATAGCAAGCAGTTCTTAAAACGTAATTGCAAAAGCAATTGATGAATGTGCCCACACTGATGTTTTCAAATCACATCTAATGGAGCCATAATGTAATATGAGAAAATAACCTTATGAGGGGTCAGGGGGTTGAGCTTCTCTAGGAATTTTATGGAATATACTGGGTCTTAATTACTTCATAATGACTGACAATTTTTAGAGGCTTAGAATAAAGGTTTCTTTTTTTTTTTTTTCAAAGTTACATTAAAAATAAATATCTGGGTCAATTACTGGCCCATCCATCTGCCAAGTAAAAATTGCAACAAAAGGGAAAAACATGGTCGCTCATCATGAGAGTGAGGCACCCAGACATGAGCAGAGGAGGCTTGGGAAGAGGTCACTGTTGTTTGCTGGGGCTGCGCCTCCGATCTGGCGGGGCCTCTTCAGCCTGGGAGTCATTTACAAACCACCGAGGCCCCTCAGCTGCAGGAGAAGCTTTGCTTAATAAATCCTGGCCTCTGATGCGTGGAATTGTGAAGTCTCTCAGGGAATGCCAAGGGACAGAACTAATTTCAGTATCTTCGTTCTTTGAAAATGGGAGCTAGCGTCGCGTCTCTGGCTGGAGCATTCTGATGAGAGTGATCACCTATCCACAACGTGTTTTGAACCCTTTTATTTATCGTTGTTGCCTTCCTCTTTGTTTCTCGACGTTCCCTCTTCCTCCTGCTCCTCCCCTCCCCTCTATTTCTTCTTCTTTCCTCCAATTATGGATAAGTTGGTTTTTCTACTCTGTTTTATTGTTATAAGGCTTAAAAGAAGTCACAGAAACTGGTGACTTAGCACATAGTACACATCTTACGTTTAGAAAAACAGTTGAAAACATAATGCTCTCACTGGGTATCACAATAGCAATTTCTATCCATGGCCAGTTGGTAATCCACAGCTCATTCCACCTGCTGATCTCTGTCACAGGCCCGTAGATAGAGCAGCACCAGTGCTGCCCCTTACAAAAGTGCGGGGGGTCAGGGACACTTAGAAAGTTGCTGAGTGTGCCACCTGGCTCATTAGACGTTTTCACAATCTCCGCCAGTGAGACCGAAAATAAAACAGGGTTTATATTTAAAACTGTCACCTTCTAAGTCTTTTCTTCATTCACGTCCAATAAATGCATTTTCACATGTCTTTCTTGAGCGTTTTAGGATAATTTAAAAACATTAAGCTGTGCTAGAGTTGTGAAAATAGCTTATAAAAAATAAACCAGAGGTCAGGAACTGTTTAGATGGATGTGATCTGCACATGGGATTTTCTTTTCTTTAGCTGAATGGACTTTAGAGGTCATCTATTCCAGTGGTTTTTTTGAAACTTTTATTAGGCATTAGAATCTTTTCTTCGGACAAAAATTTTGCACAGACGTCTAGTAAAACAGTGTCCAAGATGCTCTGATTGGGAAAGGGGGCTCCCCCACCACTGTCCTCAATATTCTGGCCCTAGAGTGCCTCCTCAAAACCCCCCAGGAGCTTAGTGTGTACAGCAGTTGAGGATAAGGGCCAAGTTAACTCTGGGCTGAAACACACAGTAAAATGAGAAGGTCTTCCATACCTCACTCAGCAGTAGCCAGTTTCAAGGGTGCACTTTGGATGCTGATGGAAACCCACAGGATTGTTGAGGAGGCTGTGCAGAGAGAAGGAGTCTTTTAATTCTCTGCCTCATTAGAGGTGCACCCTGGCAGGCTAAGAGCCCCGGACAGAGATATTTCTGTACAGGTTCCAAGTCTTGCAGCAAGGTCCCAGAGCATCCCGTTCTCCCAATGACTGGTGCTCCTTCCATTTTCACTTTCAGCCTGACTCCCTGAGTGTATTTAATGTAAAGCTGTCCCTTCCCCTTCAGCCCCAGCAGGTAAGGAGCTGCTGGCGACTGTCAGGCCAGTGCCCCTGTCAGCAGACCTGCTTGGCTCTGGAAGTATGGGTTGACAAAAAGCCATAGGTGCCTGAACTTGTATGTCTTTGTGCACAAGAAAAAATAATCTGTCACGCTGTTCAAGGCGTGTTCGGTTGCGTTTGGTAGTTTGAAAATGCTTTGGGGAAAAGTCATCTGTCTGCATTTGAGATTCAGATAGTAAAATGGTGAAATCACACACTGGGGGCTGGAGTCAGGATGGGCATTAGGAGGATGCTGGTTTCTTTTTAAAAAAGAATTTTAATTTTTTAATCTAATAAACTTTTTTTTTTAAAGAGCAGTTTTAAGTTCACAGTAAAACTGAGCAGAAAGTAAAGAGAATAACCACCCCTCTACCATCCCACCATTAACATCCCCACCAGGGTGGTGCATTTGTTACACCCCAGGAACCTACTTTGACACATCCTTAGCATCCGTAGTTTGTGTTGAGTTCACTCTTGATGTTCTGACATGTATAATGAGTGACCTGTATCTGCTATGAAGTTATTGTACAGAATAATTTCACTGCTCTAAAATCTTTGTGCTCGGCCTATTTAGCCCATGCTCCCCTACCAACCCGTGGCAACCACTGATCTGTTCGGTGTCTTCATGCTTTTGCCTTTTCCAGAATGTCATGTGGTTGAAACCACACAGTCTGTGTGGCCTTTTCAGATTGGCTTCTTTCAGTAATATGCACTTAAGTTTCCACCGTTTCTTTTCATGGCTTGGGAGGTCATTTCTTTTTAGCACTGAATAATATTCCATGGCCTGGATGAACCCCAGTTTGCTTATCTGTTCCCCTGATGAAGATGCCTCCAAGTTTTGACAGTTATGGATGAAGCTGCTGTAAACATAGGAAACTGGTTTTAAACGTTCAGTAGAGATGAATGCAAGAACTCTGGATGGGGGTGGTGGGGGGTTGGGGGGAGGCCTGGAGGCCTGGGTTGGTGAAGCTCTGCCAGGTAGGATTTCTGTTAGCTGATGCCAAGTAACTGGGGCTTCATCTGTCAAAAGCACTTAACATTGAAACTTACTTGTCTTTTCTAGGCCACATAAGTAACAAGAATTCGAATAGCACCTCTGTCTAGGTGGGTGACTGGTAAAAAATTACAAGGGTACTTTTCTCTCTCCAGAGTGCCAGAGTTCGGACTGGCACATGTCCATGCTCCCCTTTCTGTGGGGCAGGTGTTTCTCTGTCCCCCCGAGGCGACTCTCTAGTTAAGATGAAGCTATAGTCTCTGACCCCCTGAGTTTCAGCCCCGTGGGAGTGTTTCTTATAAGATTTCTCACTTTGGGGGACCTTGGACTTCACCTCCTGCCCCCCTTCTCCTGCTCCAAATGGCTACCACAGCAGGTCCAGAAGAAACTCTCAGAGCTCTTGGGTTCACTTCTCTTCTAGGCTTCTTATACATTTCTTTCCTTCATACTAGCTCAGTGAAAAATGTTAAAATATTTAAAAAATATATTGTACCCAATATTTTAGTTACCTCAGACAGGAAGATAGCTTAAGATGTTGATGTCCCTTGCCTGCCCAGGGCATTGCAAGGTGGGGTTAGTGCTCATAGACAAACAAGGGTTTTTTAGGAGGTGGAGACACCATTTCCTTCAGGGGTGGCCAGGAATGGGCATGAACAGACAGGAGCATTCAAGTGACTTTAGAGGATTCTTACGCAGCCTGGAAGTAAGAGGAAGATGGGCCTTCTCCAGCTCCGTGTAAAACAGTGTAATTAAATGTGGAATACCCTTACCCCGGAAACACTTGACCTCGGAGACCTTGGATCTCAACACAATGGGCACTCTGACATCCCATGTGTCCTGCTCTATTTGTATGCATAAACCTTCTTCATTTACTTGATTGATTGATTGAGACAGTTTCGCTTTTGTTGCCCAGGCTGGAGTGCAATAGCGTGATCTCGGCTCCCTGCCACCGTTGCCTCCCAGGTTCACGCGATTCTCCTGCGTCAGCCTCTGGAGTAGCTGGGATTATAGGCTCCTGCCACCACGCCTGGCTGATTTTTTGTATTTTTAGTAGAGATGGAGTTTCACCTTGTTGGGCAGGCTGGTCTCGAACTCCTGATCTCAGGTGATTCATTTACTTTCAATTACGGCACCTCAGTGGCCTCCCATTTGAGTACAGAGGTTAAGTAAGTACAGTTGTCTCTCAGTCTTTGGACTAATTGCTCAAGGCTTTAATGAGGAGCAGAGTCTCATGTAGAAGGGGACTTGCCTTGGTCCAAGAATTCACTCTCTTACCTAGGATGTAATTTTATTTTTCTGGCAGGACGTGCTTGATGCCACTGATCTCTTCAGCCAGATCAGTTCAGCAGAGAGGCGAACACCAGCATGTCCTGTCAAGAAGCAGGGGATGAGATCATGAGATTGCCACACACATGTTGTTGGCCTTTACATATGAGCTTGAAGATAGAAAATAATGGCTGATATGTTTTAGTGATTTCCAAGTGCCCAGCATAATTCTAAATTCTTCACATGTGACAACTTCTTCAGTATTCTTAACAGCTAGATAGGGAGGGGGTAGGCTAGCGTGCCTGCTTTTAAAATGAACAAATCCAGGCATAGGGAGATTATCTGACTTGTCTAAACCCCCATAATTAGTAAGTGGCAGACCCAGAATGGACGCAGGGACAGTCTTATGTCAAGAGTCCTTGCTTCGAACGTCTATGCTGTATCTCTCTCAAAGAGAATGAGAAAGTACAAGTCACTACCATGAAAAGAACTCCATTGTCAGTGAGACATACAACACCTTCCCAAAGTGAGAAAGACAAAATACTCCTCTAAGACTCACCGGCTAATTGGGAAGCAGTACCTGTTATTACGTAAAGGCTCCCTTCCTACTAGGTGAGATTTTCCTTGAGGGTAGGGACTGTGTCTTTTCATCTCCCTACTCTTGTGACACCTAGAGCAGGCCTTGCTGTTACTAGGCCCCTAATCGATGCCGACTGAATAGAGTGGTCAGGTCCCCTCACGCGTGAAATAAGGCTGTGCCTGACGATCCCACTGGAAAGTCTTGGAAGGCCCTGGGACTCTTGTAAGCCATGCACAATGCTTCCTGATCATATGAAGAATCAGAAAATACCACGAGAAAAGTCCAAAGTCTCTTCTAAGTTCTCAACGATAGCTTCCTCCTCCCACATGGCAACTCTTCCCTGATGATTTAAAGAGCAGAGGCCTCAGTGAAACCAGGTTTTGCCCCATATTGTTCAGCAGAGAGCTTCGTCAGTTATTGAATAGCTTTTTAAGAAGCAGATATATGGCTGAGCACGGTGGCTCTGGGTGCCTGTAATCCCAGCACTTTGGGAGGCCAAGGTGGGCAGATCACTTGAGCTCAGGAGTTGGAGACCAGCCTGGCCCACATGGCGAAACCCCGTCTCTACTAAAATACAAAAAGTAGCTGGGCGTGGTGGTACATGTCTCTAATCCCAGCTACTTGGGAGGCTGAGGCAGGAGAATCACTTGAACCTGGAAGGTGGAGGTTGCAGTGAGCCAAGATCTTGCCTTCACTCCAACCTGGGTGACAGAGTGAGACTCCGTCTCAAAATTAAAAAAAAAAAAAAAAGGAAGAAGAAGCAGATATACATGTTCATCGGTTGCCTTTGACCTTGTCAAATCTTGTGAAGTTCTCAATGACCTGAAAACAAATTGACTTAGATCTATGGCCACTCCCTGCAAAGATGAGTGAATTTTTAAATCCAGTATCTTTTGGGCTGTAGCAAGGTGACATAGTGTATCAGAGAGAGTTTCTGGAATGTCCCCAGAGGCTAAATAAATGCAATTTTATCATACCTGGGGTATTCTGTAAACATCGAGCCTATAAAACAGAAACCAATTACAAGAAGAAGAGTTAATTCACAGGCTGGTGAAGGAACACTGCTGATAATCAGAGTCAAGTGGTAAAGGACATTCTTCATGGTGAAGCCAGGTGTCTACGGACTCATGGCCTTCTCCCATCTGGAGTCATCCACTTCTCTCTCCCTGCTCCTGTGGGCAAGGGGTGGGATTGCTAAGTCACTTTTCCTCCCTTTCTCTATTCCCATTTCTTTTGAGTACTTACTAAGTGAAAAGTGTTTGTCTGGACTTTTGGGAAAGTTCAGAAGGTAATATGTTGATATTCCACTCCAGGAATGCAGACCGTCCTGGGGAACCCAGGACTAGGGGAAAGCGGTCTGGGTGTGCAGGGGAGAGATTCAACTGTGCTTTTCACCCTCTCCCAGACCTCAGCTTCCTTGCACCTGGTTTTGCTTTTGTAGGCTGGGGCCACTGCTCTTCTCGGCTTCATCCATGGCAGTTGGTGCCACCCAGCTTGCCAGTGTTCCTGACTCGGGTTCTGCCCACCTCACCCCATCTATAGGCCCTCCCTGATGGGTGTTCTGCCATTCACAGTTCTGATTTGGCACACGCCCTCTGAGGACCTCAGCACAGATACTCCAGAGAGGAGGCCTGGACCTGTGTCCTTGAGAATGCATCAGATGGAGCAGTTCTGAGAAAACACAACCAAGTCATTTCGGTTGGATGGGAAATAAACACTGCAAGACGAAATGGATTCACAATAACAATATGATCTGTCAGAAGAAGTGGCAAAGAAGGGGAGGAAATGAGCGGCTGTGTGTGGGTGAACCATTGATACAGGAGGCTCTCCCTGCCATTCGGACCAGTTGCAGCAGAATAAAAGCTCCACTCTGGATGAGGGATCTCACATGACAAGTATGGAAGCGCTGTTTAATGCCACCACACGTGACCAGTGACAGGGGCATGGCATCCTGTATGGCAGCGAAAGTGGAGTGAGAAAGCTGCAGGAACCCGAGATGGACAGAACAGGGAAGGAGCAAAGTTTCCATAGAGGAGACAGAGAGGAGGAGGAAGTGGGGGACAGGACACCCCATGACTCTAGTGGCACACGTACACAAGTGAGGCAGCATGCAGAGTCAACAGGCACAGATGGACTGGTCACGTAGCCTGGAGTTAGGGCAACAGATGGACAAGTCATTGCATAAATTGGCTACCCAGGGACCACAAATGCCTGCTAGGAAATCCAAGGACGTATCAGGTTGACCCAGTGACAGTGTACCTGGGCAGAGGTAGACACAGGATGCCCCTGATCTGAAGGGGAAGTGAACAGCAGTTTACACTGGTGGGGAAAAAAAATCACATGAGATTCAATAAGGAAAGGAAGGGAATTTCATTGTACGTGCGTGTGTGCACACACACGTGTATGTGTGTGTGCGTTAAATGTCTTTTGTTAGAGGACTTATCTTCAGTTCATCTTTGTAAGACCTGACTTTAATTATGTCACTTCTGAGTGTTGTAATTGTATGACATTCAGAGCAGTGGGAGAGGAAAATAACATTTGGATATTTTATATATACTGAAAATACATCTGAAATAAATTTTCTAAACGCTGAACTTTTAGTCTAAGCACAAAGTGAAAAATAATAACTTTCTTGGAAATAGTTACTTGTAAAATATTGTTCAGCTTTCAGAACAAGTGTAAAATACAAGATGGAGTTGTCATTTAAAAACCAAATAGTATTAAACTAAAACGAAAATAATTCTTGCTTGATATATTTAGGTTGCTGTAATAGTGTACCACAAAAAAAAATTATAGTCCACTGTGATGGTATTGATTACCTTTTTATTTGATGGTAAAAATGGATGAATTGTTGTGTCTTTAAGTTGCTATTTACTCAGCATTTTAATATTACTTTTAGTGTATGTACATGTTTGTGTTAGTTCTTTTTTTTTAAGCTTTTAGAAATTAATCACCTATTATTTGAAAGTCACCATGCTAGGGACCAGATACAGTGGTGAACAGGATAAAATAGTTTCTGTCTTCATGAAGGGTATATAATCTATTACTTTAAAAAAAAAAATAGACTTTAAGGCCAGATGTGGTGGCTCATGCCTATAATTCCAGCATTTTGGGAGGGTAATGTTGGATGATCGCTCGAGGCCAGGAGTTTGAGACCAGGCTGGGTGAGAAAGAAAGACATTCATTTCTACAAAAACTTTTTTTTAAAGACTTTAATCTTTAGAGCAATTTTTGGTTTAAGCAGAAAAAAGCAGTAAGTACACAGAGTTCCCATATTACCACCTGCCACACACATATATGGTTTCCCAGCTATTAACACCTTATATTAGTGTAGTACATTTGCTATTGATGGGCCAATATTGATATGTTATTATTAACTAAGGTTCATAGTTTACATGAGCATTCACTCTTGGTGTTGTACATTCTGTAAGTCTGACAATTGTATAATACGTGTATCTACCATTATAGAATCATGCAGAATAGTTCACTGCCCTAAAAGCTCCCTGTGCTCCACCTGTTCATCTCTCCGCCCCTACAAACCCCCTGACAACCACTAGCTTTTTACTGTTGATAGTTCTGCCTTTTCTGGAATGTCATGCAGTTGTGTGATTCCAGAATGGGTGGAAGCATATAGTAAGTAGCATCTTTAGATAGGCCTTTTTCACTTAGCAATATGTAATTAAGGGTACTCCGTGTCTTTCTGAGGCTTGATGGCTCATGTCTTTTCATCACTAAGTAATAATCTACTGTTTGAAGGAACCATTGGTTATTTATCTGTTCACCTATCGAAATAATTGCATTTGCTTCCAGTTTTTGGCAATCATGAACAAAGCTGCTATTAACATTTGTGTACAGGTTTTTGTGTGCACATAAGTTTTTAACTCATTTGGACAAATATTTAAGAATGTGATTGTTGGATCATATGGTAAGAGTATGTTTAGCTTTCCAATAAACTGCCAAACTGTCTTCCAAAATGGCTGTACCATTTTGCTACCAGCAATGAGTGAGAGTTCCTGTTACTTTACATCCTTGCCAGCAATTGGTGGTGTTGGTGTTTTGGATTTTGGCCATTCTAATAGGTGTGTAGTGGTATCTCCTTATTGTTTTAATTTGCGATTCCTTAATGACATATGATGTGGAACATCTTTTCATATGCTTATTTGCTATTTTTATATCTTGCTTGGTGAGGTGTCTATTCAGATCTTTTGCCCATTTTTTATTTGGGTTGTTGTTTTCTTATCGTTGAGATTTAAGACTGTTTTGTCCTTTATCAGGTACGTGACTTGAGAATGTGCTCTCCCAGTCTGTGGTTTGTCTTTCTGTTCTCTGAACAGCTTCTTTCACTGGGCATTGTTACTTGTTAATGATCTTCATCACCTGTAGACAGGCAGTAGCCTTGTTCTCAGACCCCAGTGCTTCACTAACCACCATTCATTCTGTTAAAAGACTTGGGTTCTACGATGATAGGAAAAGAAGCTACATCATCCCAGGAAGGTGTTTATGCATGTTCAGATATTTATGCACTGGTGGACCAGAGTGGATCTCGGAAGGTGAATTGCAGGGCTTCACAGCAGGCTCTGTTAGTCCTGATATTCTCCTAGAAAGTCAGTTTGGACTGTTGCATGCTCGAATTCTGGCGCTCACACCTTTTTTATTCACTTGCTTCTGTAGACCTTGATGCTGGGTTGTACTTAGGGTTTTGGCCTCTCCTTTTTTGTTGTGTTGGTCATTTTGTGCTTCTGATGACTTTAGTAGCTGGTCCTTGACTTCATGTGAGTTCTGTTACCTGTCTGTGGTCATCCACTGTCCCACACAGGTGCTCATTGTCTTTGTGTACCGGCTTGGGCTTTGCCAGTGACAGTTTATTCTCACCGCAGCCTGAGGCTTACTATCTAGGAAAATTATCATGTTTTCAGATTCTAAAACCAGCGTTAGGTTGGGTGTTTCTCACTTTAATGGCTAAACTCAAAATCTTTATGAGCGTCACCCCCAAACTAACTTCCCTTGCTGACTTTCCCATTTCTCCCTAATGGCCTTACCACTCTCCCAGTAACTCAGACCGTCTGTCATAGGGCCATCTTTGACTTATCCTTCATCACCTGTAGACAGGCAGTAGTCTTGTTCTCAGACTCGAGTGCTTCAGTGCCCACCATTCATTCTATTAAAGGACATGGGTTCTACCATGATAGGAGAAAAAGCTGCATCATCCAGGAAGTTATTTATGCACGTTCAGGCATTAGGTTAATGCCATATACATTTTTTTCTGAAAACCCTGCGTCTTCCTATATGGCAGCCTCTACGAGCCTTTGTAGTGCTAAAATCCGGAATGATTCTTTGGCTTTGTTTTTAAACACTGAAATACTTCTCGAATCTTCTCTCTTTTTTATTCCCACTGCCACCAGTGTGAAACTAGCCCTGGCTTCATGGCTGGCCCCTTGAGGCTTAGTGCTGGACTCAACACATTCAACACATTGGGTCTTTCTGAAGGGAAGCCTGCTGGGGACAGGAATAGGGAAAGAGCTCAGTAGGACACTTAAGGTGGGGAGAACCAGAAACCTTTTCAACCCATCCTAGAGTGAGATCTTCGCAGTGTGATTTCATTATTCTATTTGAAGTGAATTCTAGAATAACTGATGCTTTTAGAAATCAAATATAGATAGAGAACATGTTACAAAACTAAGATTTGGTTACTTTAAAAGCTTTGTTATTTGCCTTTTCATACTCTCCTTTCCTCCTATTCACTTGAGTAAATAATGATTTGGCCATAATTTTCTTTACTTTAAAAATATATTTTTTTCACAGACTTCAGATCTTGGTGTCTACTTGTCATGAAAAGTATATTTTACTTTAATAAGCTAATGGTTTACTTCAACAGAGGAAGAAGAGCCCTCCAAGTTTATGTGGGATTGATTACTCCAAAGCTTTGACTAGAGACCTGTTCTTCTAAAAGCCAGCCTTTTTGTGAAACTCAGGTGAATTTTAGATCACCGTCTCAAACTCTACCTGTGTGTCATTAAGTCACTGCTAACATTGTTTTCCCCTCATTTCCAGTAGCTTATGAGAAGTCCAGCTATTAGCACAGAGCATTTCACCTTCTAAACTATTCAGTTGTTTCCTTGATTGCCCAGAACAATCTTATCATTGGATGAAATGATTATAAATTATATGCACATAGTTTAAAATGATTGCAAAATATATTTGATTCTAGGTCTTTTCAGAAGTTTAGCATGGAATCTTTTTTAAAATTTTCTCTTTTGCAATATTTCCAGCTATGTTTCAACTTGTTTGTCAGAACGATGGCTGCCTGGGCTAAAGCCAGTGCTTCCAGGCAAAGCTGCTCTCAGTTGGGCCCAGGTGGGTGCAGCAGGGAGCGGCTGCCTGAAGGGGCTGAGCTACTGGGAGAGCAGGAGAGAACAGGTGGGCATGAGGAGGGACATGCTGGGGGGCCCAAGGTGAGGAAGGGAAAGAGCAAATGGCCTTCTGGTACATGCGGTCATTAAGGTGAGATGACTAATTAGTGAGAAGCCTTGAGTCTTGATGAATGGGCTAGGGAGACAATCCTTTATATGAAGTCCAAACGAACCTGAGAGCCCGATGTGGAGGACACTGGAAAGTCAGTTAAACAGATAAGATAGTCCCACCTGTGAGGAGATGGAAGCAAGGGCCAAATCGGGGTGATGGGGTTCGGGTTGGCCGAGAGTCCTCTCTGGGATAGGAAGCTTGAAACCCATCTCTCAGTGTGTGCAGCTGCTGGAGCTGGGGTGTAGCTAGCATCTGGTGAATCCTAAGTTACCGTTCAGATTAGATCAGGACAAACTGAGGTTTTTGTCTTTAGTTCAGGAAGCAAGAACGTTCAGGGCTCTTGTTCACTTTTTGCCTGTTGCTGATTCGATGCCCTATCTGACTTTTCAGGTAGTGTTTTACCAAATTTTGTCCTGGGGGAGGCCAGTCCATATTCCAGAAGTTAGACCAGATGCTAAGATGCCCTGGGGCTGGCTGGAGGAGGGCCGGGTCATATACCACATGGTGGGGAGAGAAGAGGGAGGCAGAGGGCACAGTCTGGGCTGGAGTAGACATGGAGTCAAAGGCTAATCTTGTCTCTTGGAAGATCCTGGGTGGTGATTCAGGTAGGACAGGTATGTCACAGGGGCTTCTCAGCAGCAGTCAGCTCTGCGGTGCTCACAAAGTGTGGTGGCTGCTGGGAATAGTGACCCATGCCTCTCATCAGAGGATTTCAGCTGGAAAGGCCTTTGGAATCATTTCATCTCCCAGGGTGGGAAATGGAAACTCAACAAAGTTGAAACTCAATAAAGTATCATCAGGCAGCTAGCAGGGACTAGACCAGAACCCCGACCTTTTCTTTTTTCAGAATTCTTTTATAAACAGTTCGATTGAGGTGTCATTGATCTATATCAAAGTACATATTTTAAAGTGAACAATATAAGTTTTGACATGGGTAAACACTGTAAAGACCTCAGCAGTCAAGATAATGAGCATATCCGTCACCTCAAAGTTACCTTTCATGCCTTCGTCGTTTCTCCCACCTGCCTTACTCACCCCACATCCCTGGTGCCCAGACAACCTCTGATCTGCTTCCTGTCATGACAGATATGTTTGCATTTCATGTAATTTTTTTTCAGGAATCACACAGTAAGTATTCTTGTGCCTGGCTTCTTCGATTCAGCCTGTTTTGAGATTCATCCATGTTCTCGGATCAGCAGTTTACTCCTTTTTACTGCTGAATGATATTCTAATGTATGGATGAACCATCCTTTCACCTGTTGATGAACATTCATGTTATTTTCAGTTTGGGGCTCTTACAAATAATGCTTCCATAAATATTCATTTGCCAGTCTTTGTGTGGATGTATCATTTCATTGCTCTTATGTTAATACCTAGAAGTGTGATAGGTTTATGCTTAACTTTTTAAGAAATTTCCAAACTGTTTTCCAGAGTAGTTGTACCATTTTACATTCCTATCAGCAGGGTACGAGAGTTCCAGTTTCTTCACTTGCTCACCAACACTTGATATGGCCAGTCTTTTTACTTCTAGTGATTCTAACAGGTGTGTAGCAGTATCCCATTGTGTTTTTCACTTGCATTTTCCCCTTGTCCAAATGAGATTATTTTTCATGCACTTACTTGCCATGTGTACGTCTTTCATAAATTGTCTGTTCAGATCTCTTATACGTGCTTTTTATTGAGCTGATTATTTTCTCATTGTAATTTTGGGAGCTCTTTATATATTCTGGAAACGAGTCCTTTATCAGACATACAGACATACTATTTGCAAATGTTTTATCTGGGTCTGTGGCTTGTCTTAGCATTCTCTTAACAGTGTTTTTTGCAAAGTGGAAGTTCTAAATTTTAACGAGATGCAGTCTATCAGGTAATTTTTTTATGGATCAAACTTTTGTGCCATATCTAAGAAATTTTCATCTAACACAAAGATTTTCTCTTATTTTATTCAGAAATTTTATAGTTTAAGATGTACATTTAAGTCTGTGATACATTTTGGTTAATTTTTATATATAGTGCAAGTCATTTGACATGTGTAATATAGCAAAAGGCACATTTTGGATCTGTGGATTAAGGTTACTTTATCCACAGATGGTGATAGGAGTCTTCTACCAGTACCGTCATATTTAAATGCAAAGGTCAACCATATATTTTATATGTACATCACTCAATAAACCCCTAAAATACATTGCCCAGTTTTCATAATACATTTAATGAAAGAATAATAAGGTCATTAAGGGCAATCAGTGTTTTGTTATATTCCTGATTGTATTCTTGATTATAGCTTGTTGTATTTCTCAAACGAACATGGATGGAGTAAGAAGTATGCCTCTTCCCCCTTTAACGTGAACCAACATAGTCTCAGACTCTGGTTTAAAACCTTGTCAACAGCAATGATTGCACATTGTTTACCCCACCCGCTCCCGGTTGTAGTAATTATGGTACTTTAGATTTCCTGGAGAGGACGCAGTGCTTAATCATGTAATTATGTCTCTGGACGGCTATCCCAAACAATGTGGAGCGCAGGCTCTGCCATTCATGAGAACGCCAAGAGAGAAGTTTGTTTGGGTTCTTATTGTGTGGACACAGTGGGAGGGGAGGCTGCAGTGTCTGGGGAGAGCAACTCATGGAGGGAAGGAGTTGATTTTGGAAAGACAAAATGGGGTGGTGTAGGGATATGTGGCTTTTTTTTTTTTTCCTGTTCTTGTCCTTAAAATTATTCCAGGAGGAGGAGTCCTTGTCATCACTGCGTTGACTGTGGTATGTAGCTCAGGCTCTGTGCCACAGTTATCAAGGACTGGGGACAGTGGATTTGCCCCAGGGAATTCCTATGAGTTCTAGTATTCAGCCTTCCACTGTGCTTCTAGCCCAGAGGTGTGCTTGCTTTACAAAAGGCAGGAGAGATATACAGGAAGAAGCACCAGAATTGGAGTCTGACAGTCCTCTACACCTGCTGGGGAACCAGGAATGAGTCATTTAGCCTCTTCCAACACTGCTTTCCCTATCTGCCAGGAGGGGAAGAGTATCTTTTTGGCATACTCAGGTGGGTACACTGAGAGAACCTGCTTTCCATGTACATAATGGGCCAAAGGTCATGCATTCTTTCATTCTACGTGGAAAAAATGACTTGCATGTGTTATTTTGGGAGGCACCATGAGAACTGGCTTTACCTTCTCTAGGGACCTTCCCTAACCCTGTCCCAGACCCTGTGGTGGTGTTGCCACATTCCCCTTACATATTTCCCTCATTGACCTTCCTGTGTCACAGTGATGGTTTTGCTCCCTGCTGTGAGAGCAGGAATTTCTTCAAGACCAAGACCTGTACTTTATGTTTTTAACTCTAGTGCCATTTCATAAGCACTTGATGAATAAACAACTAAATGAATACATATGAAGACGAGCAAGGCAGTCCTGGTGTTGAAGGAATTTATAACCCAGTGGAGGAGATGGGCATGTGTGTGAATAATTGCAGCACACCGTTCTAGCTATAACGAGCAATTTATTCACTTTTAAACAAAATGGGAACACTTCATTTTCATCTAATAAAATCGCTTCTATTGGCACTCTAGACATTTGGATAAAAAGTATGTTGCTGAAAAATGATTTTTAAAAAGACTAGAGGAGGTAAGGGGAGAGTACATTCTTTTATTCCAGCCTTTACTCATCAGCAGGCTTTCACTTTCCACAGCACCTGACCTTCTACTCCCAAGGTTAGGGTGAGGCTCTCATTATACATTTTCACTGCACCATCCTTCTTTTTTCTGACACTAATGATTTGTTTCCCATCTGCTCCTTCTTTCCCCATCATCTAGACTAGTGCCTGGCACATAGTAAGACCTCAGTAAATTGCTGCTAATTGACTAACTATACAATCAAATAAGCTCACCCCATAAAGAGTTTTAAAAAATAACCTTGGCTTCAGAAATTTTCTGAAGAGGGGAAAGAGTTCTTTCCCCATCATGGGATTTTAATAAGGCCCTGTGGCCCCATGTTTCTTTTGAGTGGGGCTCCAGTCTGATTTTCTTAATAGAACACATTAAGCCATGAAATGGATCTCCACACACCTGGAGGAGCTAACCTATTGAAGAGAATGATTTTCTGTTTCCTCCTGGAATTCAGGTACAATTTAACTTCTTGCTATTAAAACACAACTTGATAGTGGTAACCTTTTCCCATCTCTTGGGCCTCTTATTTTTAGTTTTCTTGGAAAGATGCAGAAAGGCATAGCCTTCAAACCCATTTGCAGGTGTGCTGTTTCCTCTCGCAGTCGTTTGTCTCCAGGTTTGAATGCTTTTCCAGTGCATTTATTGGCAGTTGAAAATAGAGTTCTAGCCAATGTCGATGGATTGTTACCACAAAATGCAATTTGCTGCTGCACGTTGTGTTCAGATAATGGGCAAGAGTAGAATTCATCCAAACAATTGTGCTCCAACAATTGCATTCAAAGAAATGATACCACAGAGTGAGCCATTCTCAATTTTCTGAATCATTTAAATGGTTTCATTGTAACATATCCCTTTGTCAACTATTCTTCAGTGGGAAAATAAAGGCTTAAAGGAATTTCTTTCCTTAAAGAAATAGAACTTATAGCAGAGTCCAAAATATGTCATGATATAGGCCTTATTTATGAAAGAAACAACCCATGTTACTGCTGATTACTCGATCATTTCTGTAGGGCTGGGGCAACACTATTAATTCTTTGAATTTTCTGGCTGCACCAGGCATAGGTTTGTGTGAACAACAGGGAAGTGTTACCTACAGAGAGCCGTCAGGGCATAGTGTCAAAAGCATGGGATTCAGAGGCAGAAAACTTGGGCATCAGCTTTGCTGCTATCGCTTACTCTTTATGCGACTGTGGAAAAATGATCTCAGCTACCTTGAGGGTTTGTTATGAGTGTCAAAGAAGATAATGTGCAATGGATAGCATTGTTTGAATAGTGAAGGAAAAAAGTTTTTTAGTTGCTGTAGAATAAATGTATTCCTGTATGAACTGCAAAACTTAGTCAAGTTTCATGTGGGAGCTTCGGTCTTTCCTTAGTGGAATATTATCAGAAAAATTTGCTTTATGTGTCTGTCTTTGAAAGTTTTGCTTATATACCAGATTCTGTTACAAACAATAAAGTTCTCCCTATCAGTAGCTATTTCTGTTTCAAATGCACAGAGCCACAAGTGCCATACAAAAGAAAGGCAACATGATGTCCTTTGGTTGAAGGCTACATTTCTACTCGTTTTCCATAGAAATTATAAGTGTGTCTGCTTTTGAAGAAGCATATTGAAAAAAAAAAAAACCCATAGTCTGCTAGTTGCCTTATGCGTGTAATAGAAATTCGAATCCACGTTTAGTTATAAAAAGAAAGAGCGTTTTACAGGTGAAAGACTGACAGCTTGACACCAGTCACGTCCAGGATGCTCATAAGGACTGCTAGAGGAGGAAGGTCACCAGGAGCCAGCACAGGGCCCCTGAAACCACGTCAGCAGCTGGAGTTCCACATGTTGGTGAGGGATGCAGGAGAGGAGAATTAAGTGTCATCCAGGTGGTTGTACCTGAGGTTCTGTGCTTTCACGAGCATTGATATGGCGTATTGACACAATGTTCATCATTAGCTCATTCACATAGGACCCTATGAAGAATTTAGGAAAGGCGTGATTCCAAGATCTTCGGGCTTTTCTTGAAAAGAAGAGAGTTGTGAAGCCAGGCCGAAGGCACTGCAGTGTGGAATTTGCACCACAGGAGAGAGGCACCCAGACACAATGGGAGCCAGGCGCCTTCCCCACAGCTTGGCTTTGCCACAGCAGAAACGCTGAGCTGGCAGGAAGCTCATTTTGTCCCTAGAAGAGGGCTTTATTTTATTTCAAACCCTCAACTGCCTGGTGCACATTTTTGTTCTGGCAATAAATAACTTTAAGCTCATGTTTGAGTTCTTTTTATTTTAAAATTCCATAGAAGAAGAATAAAAGTTTTTATATGACGAATTCTCAAGACTCAATAATAAGGAAACAAACAGCTTTTAAAAAGTGGGCAAAAGATCTGAAAAGACACGTCACCGTATCTATCAATGATGTACAGATGACATATAACATCCAGTTTACAGAAAGCAAGGAGAATAGAGAAATACCTTCTGTGATACCTACCATGCGGAAGCGAATAGGCAAATCCAGAATTGGATACACTAAGGACAGCTGATCTGGCTTCTGAAATATGAGTGTTTTTTTTTTAAAAGAGGGGAGAGGACTTTCTCAATTATGTAACATTTAAAGTATATGACCAAATACGATATGTGGACCAAGGGATGGAAATTGAGTAGGGAAAAAAAGACTTTTTTAGGGTGACAGTAATCAGGGGAACTTGAATATGGACTGGGAATTAGATAGTGCTAATGAGTAACTGTTAATTTTGTTGGATGAGATAGTGGTATTGCAGTTGTGTATAAAAATATCATTATTTAGCAATTATCTATGAAAATATTGAGTGGGGAGCCTGGGCGCAGTGACTCATGCCTGTAATCCGAGCACTTTGGGAGGCTGAGGAGGGTGGATCATGAGGTCAAGAGATCAAGACCAGCGTGGCCAACATGGTAAAACCCGGTCTCTATTAAAATACAAAAATTAGCTGGGCATGGTGGCGGGTGCCTGTAGTCCCAGCTATTCGGGGAGGCTGAGGCAGGAGAATTGCTTGAACCTGGGAGGCAGAGGTTGCAGTGACCCGAAATTGTGCCACTGCACTCCAGCGTAATAACAGAGAGAGACTCTGTCTCAAAAAAAAAAATATTGAGGGGTGAAATGATGTGAGATTTGCTTTAAAATACTACAAAACAAAGGAAAAAGGAAGAAAGATTGACGAAGTATGTGTGTTGAAATGTTAGTTGTTGCATCTGAAGAGTGAGTGGATAAGTGCGGTTTATTTTACTATTATTTTTGCTTTTGTATATGTTTGAAAACTTTCATAGTAAAAATTCTTTATAACCATCTTTCTAGAAATTACACAGACTGTAAAGTAAAAGTAAATAGTGACATAATTTGAGGCATAGATTACTAAGCATTTTATATGCAAGAAACACCTGCCCATAAATTCAATTAAAAATGGTTTTATCTCTATGAAAAATTCTGATGTATCAGACAATGTATTTGCATTACAAAGGGGACTGTTTTTTTCTAAAATAGTTTACCATAGAATTCCATTAAATGATTTATTTAATTTACATGGTTTATTATTTCTTTTTTTTTGAGATGGGATTTTGCTCTTGTTGCCCAGGCTGGAGTGCAGTGGTGCAATCTTGGCTCACCGCAACCTCCGCCTCCTGGGTTCAAGTGATTCTCCTGCCTCAGCCTCCCGAGTAGCTGGGATTACAGGCATATGCCACCACGCCTGGCTAATTTTGCACTTTTAGTAGAGATAGGGTTTCTCCATCTTGGTCAGGCTGGTCTCGAACTCCCGACATAAGGTGATCCACCTGCCTTGGCCTCCCAAAGTGCTGGGATTACAAGCGTGACCCATCGTGCCTGGCCGGGCATTGTTTTCTAAAATCCTCCAATTTAGCCTTTTTCTTTCTTCAGTCTCTTCTACTTTCTAACCAGGGATGCTGGCTCCCTTCATGCCTCCAAAACTTTATGAAAGCTTATTTCCCCTATCTGGAGTTATTCCCGTCACTTTGTTCTTTGTAAAATCTTATTGTATTAGTCAGTATTCTCCAGGGAAATAGTAACAATAGGATGATCTGTTGATCGACTGATCAGTTGATCAATCTAGAGGTTGATATATTGAAGAATTGGCTCAGGATTGGCTCATACGGTTATGGAGGCTGGCAAATTTCAAGATCTTAGCTGGACAACGAGAGCTCATGGCATAGTCCAATCCAAATGCCAGCATCCTTTAGGTCCAGGAAGAGCCAGTGTTTCAGTTAGAGTTCAAAGGCAGGGAAAAAAAATCAGTTTCTCAGCTCAGTCCTTCAGGCAGGAGGAGTCCTTTCTATTCAAGTGTTTTGTTCTATGAAGGCCTTCCACTTACTGGGTAAGGCCCATCCACATCAAGGAGGGCTGTCCGCTTAACTGGGTCTGCAGATTCAAATGCCAGTGTCATCCAGAAACGCCCTCACAGATACGCCCAGAATAATATTTAGCCAAATGTCTTGGCATCTCTTGGCACAGTCAAGTTGACACATAAAATCAACCGTCACTGTTACACATTAAGACTGCCCTCAAATTGTACAGCAAAGCCTCCAAATGTCTATACTATATAGATTTATGTGTTTATGTTTTATTCTAGGCTGTAAATTTGAGGCAGAGAAATTTTTGTCACATTCATCTTTCAATCACTAGACACTAGCCTAGGGCCTGGCATAAAACAGGTATTAAGTAAATATCTATAAAGTGAATGAATGAGTAGATGAATGAGTGCATGTGTAGCAAATTTGGGAGAAACCACAAGTTGGAAAGTATCATGTTTTAATGTTCTAGATGTAAATAAGGCTAGTAAGAGGGTGGGTTTTAAGACTGGTATAAGCAATCGTGAAGAATGGTGGTCTATGAAAAAGTAGACCCTGTAAAAGCAGCAAAATAAAGTTATTAAGTTAATTCTTAAAAGCAATTCACATGCAGATTTGAGATTGCAGATATGATAAGGTTAGCATTCGGTAGGAACTATTTGAATTTTGTGTTAGTCTAAGTTATAGTGAGTTCTTTGATCAATAAGCATTTAAATCGATTACCATTTAAAATAAAAATGATATTCTTCCTCCTTATTCTACCCTACCTTAAAACCTGCTCCCCAGAATTCTACGTTATTTTATCTGCTCCTTCTACTAGTAGCATCCATATCTTGAAATAATACATTTATTCCTCTATTCCTTACTTTACTCACTTAGACGTTAGTTACTTCCACCCCCTAATAGTTGTGCAACTTTGGATAAGTTATCTGATTTTGCTGTGCCTTAATTTCTCTTTTGTAAAATGGGGAAAATAATAATATTTTATCCCACAACATTCTTGCAAGGGTTAAATGAGTTACTGTTTGTAAAGTGCTTGGTATATAGTAAGAGTCATGTAAGTTTTATAATCATGATGATAACCGTGATAATCATTAATGCTATAATCACCAATGATAGAACCTTAGCTTTCTTATGCAACCTCCCACCATCTCACCTTTTTCATTCTTTCTATATAATTGTATCAAAAATTTTCAATAAATCAACAATGTGTATGTTATTTATGTTATTATGGCTATGTACATGTGTTCTCAAATGAAGTTGATAAATATACTGTTAGGGCTACTTTTCAGATAACACAAACTATTCCAGTTGCTTCAAGCAGAACCTGAGAAAGAGAATTGGAGGCTTATAGTATGATCCTCAAGCCAACAGTGGGATCTGGCAACTTCCTATCTGTAGATGAGGTAGCAGCTACCCTAAGAGGTCTGCCCGAGCCTAGAGAGAGGCAGCTGCTTTACAAGAGGTGAGAGTAGGAGGGAGTTGTACCCTGCAGGGGCCTGGTGAAGAGCCCTGGGAAGGAAGGAAGGAAGGAAGGAAGGAAGGAAGGAAGGAAGGAAGGAAGGAGGGAGGGAGGGAGGGAGGGAGGGAGGGAGGAGGGGAAGGCAGGCAGGCAGGCAGGCAGGCTCTGAGAACCAGGAAGGGAGAAACCCCTTCTTCCTCATGTGTCCCTCCAGTGCCCTGCACTGACAGGGGTTAGCATCAAGCAATCTGGCAAAGGACATGATTTACAAGGCCCAGCACTATTATCACAGAGCAGGTAAAGAAGTATAGGTTTGAATCGGAATTAATTAATAACTGGCATTCCTGTTAAATTCAACCTTCTAACTCCAGACTCCATGTAAAAGGCTTGGGTATGTGTGGGTGGCCGGGGAGCATGTTCATTGTTTTCAAGTATTTGAAAAACAGCTGCCTGAGGGTGGGAAGACATCATTAGTATATGTTTCTCAGAGGGAACAAGACCGGGGACAGCTATGGGGAGGCAGATGTTGGTATCCCATGAGGAATGTGGATGTTTATCTCCAAATGCCACCAGTATCCTGACACTTAGAGTTTTGAAGAAGAGGCTAGGGTGATCCTCAGTCATGCTGTGGGAATTCAACTGGGATAGGAGACTGAAGTGAGTAATTCCCAAGGTCCATTCCAATCTGGAGAAGTTATGGACTTTTCAGACATATCTGTGTTACCTTTAGGTTGTAATGTATATATAGGTGAGTCGTGCTATATACCTAGAGGTCAGTCTACCCATTTATTTATGTATCCATGCATTATCCATATGCCTGTTTATCCATCTGTCTACCCACTCCTCCATATATCTACCCAGCCATCCATGTATCTACTCATCCATCCATTTATCCATTCACCCACTCATCCATCCATCCATCTACCCATCCACCCACCTACTTATCCATCCATCCTATATCATCCGTTCAGCCATCTTCCCATCCACTCATCCAACCATCCATCCACCCATCATCTATCATCCATCCACCCACCCACCCACCTACTTATCCATCCATCCTACATCATCTATTCAGCTATCTATCCATCCACCTGTCCACCCATCATCCATCATCCATCCATCCATCCATCCACTCAACAATTCTACCAACCAACTATCCATCCACCCACCTATTCAACCAATCAACCAGCCAACCAACCAACCAACCATCCATCCATCCGTCCATCCATCCACTCAATGATTCTACCAACCAACTATCCATCCACCCACCCATTCAACCAACCAACCAACTAACCAACCAACCATCCATCCAGCCAGCCATTCATCTGTCTTCTTTTGAGTTGCTTCAAAACTCAATGAAGTTATTTAACTCAATTAAACTCATATTATTTGGACCCCTGTTTATTAGTTGGCTTCCAAGGGCTATATTTGACATTAATATTGGAATTAATCAAGGACATTACATGCAAATGTGTTATTTTATTCAGTTTAGATATGAGAATCATTCTTATTTGCTGCCTTTTATATTGCAGGTGTCCTTTTTTTCTGAAAATTTCTCATAATGTGCCAAAAAAGATAAGAGTAATGTGAGCAAAGTTACTGACTAAAACCACATGTGACCACAGCACTTAAATGCAAAAACATAACATGTTTTCATCCCAGTGACTCCCAGATAATTGCAGACCATCAAGTTTGAAGTTTCAGAAATCTTAGGGAACAGCTCTCTAAGCAGAAGAGCTTAAAAGATTATCTGGGTCTTTTATGACTCTCCATGTTTTATTTCCTTAGTTCAAGCCTTGTGCAAGGGTTAACAGTATGATTTTACTGTTTTGCTAGTTGTATTTTCTTATCTGACACATGGGAATTTTAAAGAATTGGAGTTGTCAAACAGCAATGAAAGCACAAAAAGCATTTCCTCCGTGTAGCCTCTTCATTGTTCATTGGTGAAGTAAGTAGTGAAGAATCCAGTTCTCTTTCTCGGGTTCTTCTTGAAGTAATTGGAATTGTCATAGTAAATAGCAAGAGGTGGAACTAGGATTCAAACCTGAGTCTGCACCCTTTACCACTACGCAGTGGCATCTCCCAGTGGATTAGGAAATGTGTAAGTACAAGGAGATGCCGTGAGAAACTTGCACTTGGTCGATTCTGTCACTTACAAGCTGTGTGATGCAAAACAGGAAACCTCAGTACAATTCATGAAGAAAGCAGGGCCCAGTGATTAACATGGATTCCTCAACATCACACAGACCAAGAGCTGCACATCTGGGATTGGAAATGAGGTCTCTTGACCCACAATCTGGAATTCGTTTGTTTGTTTTTAACCTACTTTTCTCATTTTGTTGCATAGAAAATTGTTAAGATAATTGCTCGTGAAAAGCGAAAGCCCACTGCTGAAAACGTTTCCTCTGGTACTGGGGGTTTAAGTCCCTTCTGTCGCTCCAGCACTGGCTGGTGTTTACACACTGGTGCCTGGGCAGGCCTCTCCCTCTGTGTCTGGGCTTCCTGGTGGTCACTGCAGCTGTCGTTCCTATGGGGGGAAACAGATGACACATGTAGGGTGACCTCCACCATGGTGGCCACTCTGTTTCTTTATAGACAGGTTGCCTTTTTCTAATCAGCAGTCCACAGTAGTGGCTCCGTGACTATGCCTCTTGCAGCAGGTGTTTGGGTCTCAGTGGCCGAGCACACGGTCGCAGTAAGTGCATGCCACCCAGCAAGGGTTGGTTAATCATATATAATCCACCCAACAGTGGGCTGCCTTGTAATTGTTGCAAGGCCCTTTGAATTTCTTGCAATTTCCTTTGTCTCAGCAGTTTTGGTTGCATCCTGAAAACTGTCAGGCTTCCTTGTTTCTGTAAGGACCTGACAATTCCGGCCTCACAATGCAGCTTAAATTGGGCCAGCTGCTGCCTCAATGGAGCAGTCTGCCCATCTCCAAGGCATTAAGCCCAAAATTATTTCGAAAATTGAAGCCTTTGACTTGCTCTGGATTAATGTGATTAAGCAGGGCTTGCTTTAATTTGTCGCCATCTCGTTCTTTATTAATAACATCTCATCAATTGGAGCAGCATGCGTGTCTGCAAGACAACAGAAAGTTAAGTTGATTGCAGTTTGTAAGAGAAGTCTTTAATGTTTCAGGAGCAACTGATAGGAGGCTTCAGTTGTGGGGGCAGATTTAGATCTGCTTGTTATTCTTAATTTTTTATGGAAAACTAATAAGCAAATGAATCCTTCCTCCCTCCCCCACTTTGTCCCCACCTCCCTGAGGTCTACATATGATTTACAGCTCCCTTTAAGTAATAAAGGAAGGATCTTTTTTTCATCTGAATTGTATCAGCTGGTGAAATCTGGAAGAAATATCCTTCAGGGTTAAGAAAGCTAGAATTAAATGGATTTGATTTTTTCTCTGTGTAATTGAATGTATATTACTATCAAGATAATTATAAATAATCTGTTAGCTTTTTTAAATAAGAAAGTATATACCTCATTACTTGAGACCTAGATTTTTATAATAACAGCAGTGGATTATAGTGGAAGGAATTAGGATGGGTTTAAAAAATGTCCTTAATAATTTTTAAGCTCAATGATATTATTCTTATAAAATTTGTCCTGGCAAACTTAAGACAGTAATAATTCTAAGTCTCATGTATTTTTCTCCTTTCAATAATTTAGCTTATGAAAGTACATGTCCACATATTTTTCTGTGGTTAAATCCGATCTTCCTTCTATATGATCAGAGCCAAAGAACACAGGTCTAGGAGCCAGTAACCCTGGAGCTACTCTACTTTTTCTTACCGCTGTGTTCTCTTGGGAAGGTCACTCAGCCTCTTTGTGCCTCTTTCCGTATTTCTAAAATTAGGAAATTGAGGAAGAAACTTACTAAAATCTCTTCTAGTTCTATTCTGTATTTCCAACTTCTAACATTTCCTACTCCCATTTACAAAGTGTGTTTCACTGGGTCTGGTTCCAATACAGTCGTCTTGCTTTTTCTTTGTATAAAGTAGACAGTGTAAGTGGCAAATTTTACTGATATTTGGTTCAAATCAGATAATTTCTGGAATTCAAAGAGCCTCAAATAACTCAATATCATTGTATATACTTAATTGCCTGTTATCTTTCTTAAAAATAAACGGCTATCTAATTTATGGTTCTTTGGCTACTTATTGGCATATAATTTTTTACATTCAGATCTCTTTATAATATGTATGTGATGTAATGCATATGCTAGTTAGCTTGATTTAGCCATTCCACAATGTATACATATTTTAAAAGTTCATGTTGTACATTATAAATATATACCATTTTTATTTGTCAATAAAAATAAATTAAGAAAAAGAACTGTTTACATAGGCAATAAAAATACTTACCAAGGAGTTGTAGGAGTAGTACCTATTATTACAGCATGGGCAAGCTGTAAACCTCTCTCCATTTTTTCTCTTCATTTTGCCCAATATTTTGATATCTCTTGTAGCATTGATGCTCACTGTCTTGTTAAACACTTTATTATCACTTGAGTCATTTATTTATTTTTTCTACAGACATCACTTACAGAAATGATTTGTGCTGGTTCTTCTGGACTGAGAAGAGCCTGGATTTGAGAGCTGGGAACAACAGGGGTGGGGTTGTCACCTGTTCTGAGTGGAAGGAGTTCTGGAGTTCCTTTGGGGCTGTCTGGACCATCTGCTCCATAAATCCCTTCACAGCACAACAGGCAGCATACTTGCTCTTGACCTGGTTCTGTCATTGTTTGTGGGATTGGACTACCTGCCATCACAAGCAGACCCAGCAAATGTGCTGTGGCTCACGTATATACAGGCTGACTTTTTGTTCA